>JAWQFJ010003107.1:97533-151841 GCA_034096865.1 Theodoxus fluviatilis | reverse complement strand
CAGTGTTAATGTAATGTGAAAGGGCAGTGTAATGTAATGTAACAGGGCGAGTGTAATGCTAATGTGATGGCAGTGCGGTAGTGTAATGTACATGTAATGGCAGGGTAATGTTAATGTAAAGGCGGTGTAATGTAATTGTGATGGCATGGGATGTAATTGTAATGGCAGTGTACATGTACATGTACAATAGGCACGTTGTAGATGTAATGTGATGGCAGATGGTTGAAGGGATGTACATGTATATGGCCGTGGTACATGTAATGTAAAGGCAGTGTAAGTAATGTAACGGCAGCGTCAATGTAATGTAAAGGACACAGGTGTAGATCCCGCGCCCAGAAGTAGCAAAACCGGGGGTACCTTCGTGAGGGGCAGGTGTTTGGTCAAAAATGGAGTGTGCGATGTGAACCCTTGTATGCGGCCAAGCACCAGCAATCGGGTTGGGATACTCCCAGGGAGCGGAGTTGGTGCTGGTATCCTGACGTGTGCAATCTTAAATGTCTGTCACTATGTTTGTTGGGAGGTACCAGTGAGGATTGACCAAGATGCCCAGTGACCGAGGGTGGTAAAGTGTTTTGTTAAAACGGTTTGAGCGCACCAATCAATGTGGAAAGTGTAGCTATATAAAATCACAACCTTTATTTTGCAACCTTTTACATGTAAGGTCGCATGACAGTGGTGATGTAATGTGCTGGCATGTGTCATGTTAATGTAGATGGCAGTGTATATACTGTGATGGCAGTGGTGATGTGTAATGTGATGGCAGTGGTGATGTAATGGATCGGTCAGTGTCAATATACTGTGATGGGCAGTGTGATGTAATGTGATGGCGAGTGTGAGGTAATGTGATGGCAGTGTAATGTAAGTGTCGCATGGAGTGTACAATGTAATGTGATGGCAGTGTGATTTAATTTGATGGCATTGTGATGTAATGTGATGGCAGTGTGATGTAATGTGATGGCAGTGTGATGTAATGTGATGGCAGTGGGATGTAATGTGGTGGCAGTGTAATATACTGTGATGGCAGTGTGATGTAATGTGATGGCAGTGTGATGCAATGTGATGGCAGTGTGATGTAATGTGATGGCAGTGTAATGTAATGTGATGGCAGTGTAATGTAATGTGATGGCAGTGTAATGTAATGTGATGGCAGTGTAATGTAATGTGATGGCATTGTGATGTAATTTGATGGCAGTGTAATGTAATGTGATGGCATTGTGATGTAATGTGATGGCAGTGTGATGTAATGTGATGGCAGTGTGATGTAATGTGATGGCAGTGTGATGTAATGTGATGGCAGTGGGATGTAATGTGATGGCAGTGTAATATACTGTGATGGCAGTGTGATGTAATGTGATGGCAGTGTGATGTAATGTGATGGCAGTGTAATGTAATGTGATGGCAGTGTAATGTAATGTGATGGCAGTGTAATGTAATGTGATGGCAGTGTGATGTAATTTGATGGCAGTGTAATGTAATGCGATGGCATTGTGATGTAATGCGATGGCAGTGTCATGTAATGTGATGGCATTGTGATGTAATGGGATGGCAGTGTGATGTAATGTGATGGCAGTGTGATGTAATGTGATGGCAGTGTGATGTAATGTGATGGCAGTGTAATGTAATGTGATGGCAGTGTAATGTAATGTGATGGCAGTGTAATGTAATGTGATGGCAGTGTAATGTAATGTGATGGCAGTGTAATGTAATGTGATGGCAGTGTAATGTAATGCAGTGTCGTGTCTACAGTGAGCAGTTCACAGTCTTCTTGTGGCTCCGTGTTAAATGTAGCCAGGATGTGTAGCCCCCAAACCCACAGCAGTCAGGGGCTCCATCTGATGAGAGCATCTCGCAGCTTGGACAATATGTCACACACTACACACACACGTATGTACACACACACGTATGTACACACACAGAAACTCTTGTGGCATTTGAAACAGTTTATTCCAGGTTTTCTCAATCTGAACAAAGATCTTGGCTTCAAACTTGACAGCTCTGTGCTGGAGCAGTTTACTTTATCCTTTAAAAAATGTAAATATTCTTACAACAGCCTTATACTATTTTGAAAGGATGACCAAAAGGCCTTCCTCTGATTGCAACATGTGAGAATCATTCTCTTAATGCATGTTACTCTATGACACCATGCAGGTACGTGGAGGCGGTGCAGTACCGATGCATGGACATCCTGCGAGTGGGCAAGGTGACAGACGGAGGCTGGGAAGTGTGCAACGATGCAGTAGTCCGCCCCCAGCAGCCCTGCCTAGTCTACTCCTTCGGGTGAGTATGCTTGCTGTACTCAGTTCTCATCTACTACTTTGGGTGAATTCTGCTTGCTGTACTCAGTTCTCATCTACTTTGGGTGAGTGCTGCTTGCTGTACTCAGTTCTCATCTACTTTGGGTGAGTGCTGCTTGCTGTACTCAGTTCTCATCTACTTTGGGTGAGTGCTGCTTGCTGTACTCAGTTCTCATCTACTTTGGGTGAGTGCTGCTTGCTGTACTCAGTTCTCATCTACTTTGGGTGAGTGCTGCTTGCTGTACTCAGTTCTCATCTACTTTGGGTTGCACTGCTTGCTGTGCTCTGCTTGCTGATAGGCCCTAAGCCATTCATTCATTCAATTCTTTGGGTGAGTCATTCAGTATATTTCTCATTCTTTGGGTGAGTGCTACTTACTTTACTCACTTGGCACTTTACTGCATGCTTGGCTACTTACTTTACTCACTTGGTACTTTACTGCATGCTTGGCTGAGTGCTACTTACTTTACTCACTTGGTACTTTACTGCATGCTTGGCTGAGTGCTACTTACTTTACTCACTTGGTACTTTACTACATGCTTGGCTGAGTGCTACTTACTTTACTCACTTGGTACTTTACTGCATGCTTGGCTGAGTGCTACTTACTTTACTCACTTGGTACTTTACTACATGCTTGGCTGAGTGCTACTTACTTTACTCACTTGGTACTTTACTACATGCTTGGCTGAGTGCTACTTACTTTACTCACTTGGTACTTTACTACATGCTTGGCTGAGTCAATCACACGGAATTCCACTCCAGACTCCTACATCGCAGCCAAAAATTCCGTCCTCCGAAAACACAGACAGACAGATACTGTTGATCTTTTACTCCTGCTGCCATGAGTATTTTCATTCGCCATCTATTCTAGAAGTGAAATATGATCTTAACCTCCAGCAATGCAGTCACTCACTCTTTTTCAATTATTTCATCCCTTGTTTGTAACTCAATGTCTTGCATTGAAAAGTTTATGTTGTATGTAGCCAATACATCCTGCCAATGAAATGCTTTCCATATTTTGGATGAATGATGTGTATTGTTATATAATGTCATCATGTCATGTCATGTCATGTCATGTTTTGTTATGTTGTCATCTGGGTGACCTCTGCTTGTGTGAATCTGCCCTTTGTGCCTGCTATGGCACTGGCTTGTTTTGAGTGAAGGCTGCTTGTGTGAATCTGCCCTTTGTGCCTGCTGTGGCACTGGCTTGTGTTGAGTGAAGAGTGCTTCCATTGCTCTCTGTGACCTTGCCTTTGCAGAGTGCTTGAAGACCTCCCAGTCCATTGCTTCATTGAGAGCCGTTTCTTCTCCGTTTGCCCTTTCCCCATCCTTTGCCTCCATGACTCTAAGTCTCTCTGTAGATGGTCATGTTTGTATCATTAGGTCCCATTCCCATTTGAATGTAACAGCTCATGATAAGACGAGTCTGCAGGCCATGTTACAAATGCACTGCAATTAGAAGCTCACAAACAATGATTAACTGTGGCTTGTCCATTATCACTGCAGTCTGACACATGGTGTCAGAAGTGGGATCTCTCCCTTGCTTCTGTTCATGTTTTCTGTTGCCCCACCTCCTCCTTCTTTCTCTCCTACAACCCCACCTCCTCCTTCTCCCTCTCCTACTGCCTCACCTCCTCCTTCTCCCTCTCCTACTACCCCACCTCCTCCCTCTCCTACTGCCCCACCTCCTCCCTCTCCTACTGCCCCACCTCCTCCTTGTCCCTCTCCTACTGCCCCACCTCCTCCTTGTCCCTCTCCTACTGCCCCACCTCCTTCTCCCTCTCCTACTGCCCCACCTCCTTCTCCCTCTCCTACTGCCCCATCTCCTTCTCCCTCTCCTACTGCCCCACCTCCTTCTCCCTCTCCTACTGCCCCACCTCCTTCTCCCTCTCCTACTGCCCCACCTCCTTCTCCCTCTCCTACTACCCCACCTCCTTCTCCCTCTCCTACTGCCCCACCTCCTTCTCCCTCTCCTACTGCCCCACCTCCTTCTCCCTCTCCTACTGCCCCACCTCCTTCTCCCTCTCCTACTGCCCCACCTGCTCCTTCTCCCTCTCCTACTACCCCACCTCCTTCTCCCTCTCCTACTGCCCCATCTCCTCCTTCTCCCTCTCCTACTGCCCCATCTCCTCCTTCTCCCTCTCCTACTACCCCACCTCCTCCCTCTCCTACGGCCCCACCTTCTCCCTCTCCTACTGCCCCACCTCCTCCTTGTTTCTCTCCTACTGCCCCACCTCCTCCTTCTCCCTCTCCCACTACCCCACCTCCTTCTCCCTCTCCTACTGCCCACCTCCTCCTTGTTTCTCTCCTACTGCCCCACCTCCTCCTTCTCCCTCTCCTACTACCCCACCTCCTCCTTCTCCCTCTCCTACTACCCCACCTCCTCCCTCTCCTACTGCCCCACCTCCTTCTCCCTCTCCTACTGCCCCACCTCCTTCTCCCTCTCCTACTGCCCCACCTCCTCCTTCTCCTACTACCCCACCTCCTTCTCCCTCTCCTACTGCCCCACCACCTCCTTCTCCCTCTCCTACTACTCCACCTCCTCCTTTTCCCTCTTTTACTACCCCACCTCCTTCTCCCTCTCCTACTACCCCACCTCCTTCTCCCTCTCCTACTGCCGCACCTCCTTCTCCCTCTCCTACTGCCCCACCACCTGCTTCTCCCTCTCCTACTACCCCACCTCCTCCTTCTCCCTCTCCTACTACCCCACCTCCTTCTCCCTCTCCTACTACCCCACCTCCTTCTCCCTCTCCTACTGCCCCACCTCCTTCTCCCTCTCCTACTGCCCCACCTCCTTCTCCCTCTCCTACTGCCCCACCTCCTCCTTCTCCCTCTCCTACTACCCCACCTCCTTCTCCCTCTCCTACTACCCCACCTCTTCCTCCTACTGCCCCACCTCCTTCTCCCTCTCCTACTGCCCCACCTCCTCCTTCTCCCTCTCCTACTACCCCACCTCCTCCTCCTACTGCCCCACCTCCTTCTCCCTCTCCTACTGCCCCACCTCCTTCTCCCTCTCCTACTGCCCCACCTCCTCCTTCTCCCTCTCCTACTGCCCCACCTCCTTCTCCCTCTCCTACTGCCCCACCTCCTTCTCCCTCTCCTACTGCCCCACCTCCTTCTCCCTCTCCTACTGCCCCACCTCCTCCTCCCTCTCCTACTGCCCCACCTCCTTCTCCCTCTCCTACTGCCCCACCTTCTCCCTCTCCTACTGCCCCACCTCCTCCTCCTACTGCCCCACCTCCTTCTCCCTCTCCTACTGCCCCACCTCCTCCCTCTCCTACTGCCCCACCTCCTCCTTCTCCCTCTCCTACTGCCCCACCTCCTCGCGACTACTGCACATTTAATGGCGGCCGTTTCTCTCGCTTCGCTCAGAAAACGCTGAATTTGGGGACACTAAGAACCCCATCCAAAGAAAATGTAAGTCATGAACAGCATTAATTTATCAAAGCTTTATGTTGAATGCATCGATAGGCCGTGAAAGCTTCTACATTTTAAATTTCGAAATACAGGTCACACGCAGAACCATGTGTCCGCGAGTCGACGTGTTCGCAACGTGGCGAGAGATGAAAGGTCACAGTGGAAGCGTGTGCGAGCTGCAGTCTCCAGCATTGCCTGCCACATGTCAAACAACCGACCGCAAGAAACGTGGCAAGATACTTTGGTTGCCTCGTGTGCGGAGGCCTTAAAGCTTTTACAGATTTTAAAGATGAAGGAGATTTTTACAGATAAATTAATGGACAGAAGTGGTTTGAGACTGTAACAGATTTTGTATTTACAGCATAGATAATGACTTCAGCTTTGATGACGCAATTGTGGAAAAGTTCCAGTGTGAAGTACACTCCTTTGATCCATCGTAAGTGTCCTTTGATCCATCATAAGTGTCCTTTGATCCATCATAAGTGTCCTTTGATCCATCGTGAGTGTCCTTTGATCCATTATAAGTGTCCTTTGATCCATCGTGAGTGTCCTTTGATCCATCATAAGTGTCCTTTGATCCATCGTGAGTGTCCTTTGATCCATCGTGAGTGTCCTTTGATCCATCATAAGTGTCCTTTGATCCATCATAAGTGTCCTTTGATCCATCATAAGTGTCCTTTGATCCATCATAAGTGTCCTTTGATCCATCGTGAGTGTCCTTTGATCCATCATAAGTGTCCTTTGATCCATCGTGAGTGTCCTTTGATCCATTATAAGTGTCCTTTGATCCATCATAAGTGTCCTTTGATCCATCGTAAGTGTCCTTTGATCCATCGTAAGTGTCCTTTGATCCATCATAAGTGTCCTTTGATCCATCGTGAGTGTCCTTTGATCCATCATAAGTGTCCTTTGATCCATCATAAGTGTCCTTTGATCCATCATAAGTGTCCTTTGATCCATCGTGAGTGTCCTTTGATCCATCATAAGTGTCCTTTGATCCATCATAAGTGTCCTTTGATCCATCATAAGTGTCCTTTGATCCATCGTGAGTGTCCTTTGATCCATCATAAGTGTCCTTTGATCCATCATAAGTGTCCTTTGATCCATCATAAGTGTCCTTTGATCCATCATGAGTGTCCTTTGATCCATCGTAAGTGTCCTTTGATCCATCGTAAGTGTCCTTTGATCCATCATAAGTGTCCTTTGATCCATCATAAGTGTCCTTTGATCCATCGTGAGTGTCCTTTGATCCATCATAAGTGTCCTTTGATCCATCATAAGTGTCCTTTGATCCATCGTGAGTGTCCTTTGATCCATCATAAGTGTCCTTTGATCCATCATAAGTGTCCTTTGATCCATCGTAAGTGTCCTTTGATCCATCATAAGTGTCCTTTGATCCATCATAAGTGTCCTTTGATCTATCGTAAGTGATCCATCGTGAGTGTCCTTTGATCCATCATAAGTGTCCTTTGATCCATCGTAAGTGTCCTTTGATCCATCGTGAGTATGGAACACCAAATGTATTTTGCTGTCATAGCATCGACCTATTGTTTGTTCCTTCTGTGGGTTGGGAGTAAATAGACCCACAGTGTCTCCCTATGCAATTTATGATAGGATAGGTGAACTACTAGGGACATTTTGGCTTGGTTTGCTCTTATTCTAACCAGCTCTGCTGATTTTTATATCTTTTTAAATGGCTGTACATAGCCTAAAAAGGCTGATAGGCCATATAAATCCCTCCCTCCCCTCCCCTCCCCTCCCCTCCCCTCCCCTCCCCTCCCCTCCCCTCCCCTCCCCTCCCCTCCCCTCCCCTCTCCTCCCCCCCCCCCTCCCCTTCCCTCCCCTCCCCTCCATCCATCCATCCATCCATTGTGTGGACACCAAATACCATCAGTACAAATAGCATCATATCAGAGATGGTCCTTTGATATGTGTGTAAGTGTTGTAACACCAAATGCCTTTGTACATGAAGCATCATGGCAGTCTGTCTGTAGATCCATTGTAAGTGGAATGCTAAATATCTTGTTGTCAGCCTGTCTTTTGATCCATGGTAAGTGAGGATACCAAATGTCCTGCACTTATAGCATGTCGTCAACGTGTCTGGATCTGTTTGGAAGTGTGGAACACCAGAGGGGCTTTGCACTCATAGTGTCACATCAGCCTGTCCTTGGTCTGGGATGCAGATGACTTGATTGAAATACAGTGTTTCAAGTGTTCTGTTTTCAAAATCAAGTAGCAATAATTATTTAACCCATATTTTTTTAAAAGATGTTGCTGATCAGATCTAATCAATTAATTATGAATTTTCAGCCTCCCTAAGGGGTCAGAGAGAGAGAAGCACCCAAAACTTGGATGGGATGCAGAAGAATAAATGTTCATGGAGGAAACTTGATGGGGTACTTATCAAATACGTCTTCATGTCGATAGCATCATCCAGTGCCTGTACTCATTTTCAAATGTTGTGTCAATCAGGATGAAGATTGGGGACCACAGACGGAGCAGCCACATCTTTTTCCATGCCAAGGGCCTGGCCAACTTTGACGGTGTGTCGGAGGAGGGCTGGCAGATGGGCACGCTGTCCATGATCAAGAAGGAACTGCACCAGGACAAGGTATGGTCCTCCTCTTGTTTGTCCGTCTTTCTCTCTGCCCCCTCTTTCTCTCACTCCACACCTTCTCTCTACCTCTCTCCCTCCCCTATCTCAGAGTAGCTGGAACACGGAACAAACATGCACAGAGCTTGTTGAGGTCTGTGAAAAATTTTCTTAATGTCTGAAGAGTGCTGCATTACATTTCAGGGAGAAGCCGACACTCGTACCAGATTTTTTTTCCCCTGACAAGTGAAATAAAGGCTGAATCTATATTTTAAAAATATAGCCAGCGTTCTTTTTCGTTTGCTAGAGCAGTTTCTGTGGAACAACATTCCTAAATCCATGAGATGATGAGCTGTACACAAACGTGAAAGAATTAATCACATGTGCTACAAACCATTTTCTCAGTGATTTGTATTGAAAATTTAATGATATCATGGTTGAAAATCTGATTGAGTCATTTTTGACTCACATGCGAAGCAAAAATGAGTCTATGTACTGAGCCGTGTCGTCCGTCCGTCCGTCCGTCCGTCCGGGCGTCCGTCCGTCCGTCCGTCCGGGCGTAAAAAACTTAAACGTTGGATTTTTCTCGGAGACTATTAAGTCTATCAACACCAAATGTGGCATGATGGTGTATGATGACAAGGCCTCAAAAAACATACATAGTGACTTGACCTTGCTTCAAGGTCAAGGTCACAGGAGCCATAAATGTGGTCTCAAAAACAGTCATTTTTCACATTTTCCCAATTTTCTCCCACGTTATTGAGAATGGCGACCTTAGCTACAAGTGGTATATAGGTCAAAGCAAGCCCTATCTTTTGATACCAGTTTGGTTGACCTTGCTTCAAGGAGCTCTTCAAAGTTGGATTGTATACATATTTTGAAGTGACCTTGACCCTGAACTATGGAAGATAACTGTTTCAAACTTAATAATTATGTGGGGCACATGTTATACTTAATAATAATACAGACTATTTATAACGCACATACCTTCCCTAATAGGCAAGCTCATGGCGTGTACAATGATAAAGTCTACACTCATACAAAGCATTCTAACACTCACATACTATACAATTGAAATAAAAAGAACAATTAAATACAATACAATTAATTAAGTAGCAGGCAAAACACGAAACATAAAAGAGGCGCCTTCACTGCTCGTCAGGAAAGACTGACCGGAACAGGTGTGTCTTGAGGGAGGTTTTGAACTGGGACATGGAATTAGAGTGACGGACAGGGAAAGGTAGGCTATTCCATGTTACAGGGCCGATGTAGGAAAAAGCTCGCTGTCCTTGGGTTNNNGTCCTTGGGTTATCTTTTTGCGACGGGGGACATTTAACGTTTTGGTGTCTGCAGCTGAACGGTTATTTCTAGCGGGGGTGTAGACAGTGAGAATTTCTTTGAGTGCGTGTGGTGCAGTTTGATTGAAGAAGTTGAAACACATAATGGCTAGCTTATACTCTATCCTCTGAGCGACGGGGAGCCAATGCAGTGCACGAAGGAGTTTGGATGTGGGAGTTCTCTTGGGACATCTAAAGATTAATCTAGCAGCAGTGTTTTGGACTTTTTGCAGTTTGTTTAGCAGAGTGCCAGGAATGCCGGCAAGAAGAGAATTTCCATAATCAAGACGGGACAGAACAAGGGAAGTGACAAGGGTTTGAGTGGCCTGTTGTGAAAGATAGTGACGAATAGTGCCAATTTTCCTTAACTCGTAGTAAGCTAACTGGCAAACTTTGTTCACATGAACTCTCATAGAAAGATCATCATCGAACATGACACCTAAGTTCCTAACAGACTTTGAGAATTCTATCTCACTCTGGCCTATGGTTAGTTTCAGGGCCTGATCGAATTCGCCTCTACCGCCAACCAGGAGAGCTTCGGTCTTTGAATCATTAAGTTTGAGTTTGTTCTGTGTCATCCACTGTTTCACATCAGAAATACAAAGTTCACTTGCAGAGAGAAGAAGTTGGATTTGACTGGGATGAGTGGAGTTGTAGAGTTGCGTGTCATCAGCAAATTCACTGTGAGAGAATGAATGACTGTCAATTACGTTGGAAAGTGGTTGGGTGTACAGTAGAAACAGCAGAGGACCCAGAACCGAGCCCTGTGGGACTCCGTAATTTAGCGGGGCAGGATCAGAAGCTATACCCTGGATCAAAACAGTCTGCCTACGTTCTGAGATATATGATTTCAGGAAGGAGAGTGCTGTGTTGTCAATGCCAAAAACATGTCTTAGACGGGAGAGAAGAATTCCATGATCTATTGTGTCAAACGCAGCACTCAAATCTAACAACGCGAGAAGGGAAACTTTGGAATCATCAGATGCGACAAGGAGGTCGTTTAGAACACAGAGCAGAGCTGTTTCGGTGGAATGGTGAGCACGGTACGCCGACTGAAAACGAGCCAAAAGATCATACTTGGACACGTGCTCTAACAACTGCTGCAAAGCTAATTTCTCTAACAGTTTTGAAAGAAAGGAAAGGTTGGAGACTGGCCTGTAATTGCTAAGCTTGTTTGGATCCAGGTCTTGCTTCTTCAGAAGTGGCTTGACTAAAGCTTGTTTGAAAACACTGGGGAAGGTGCCAGACTGGAAGCAATCATTGATTATTTGTGTCAGAACAGGCAGAATGTCATCAATGCACTCAAGTAAGAGGGATGTGGGAACAGGGTCAAGGTCACAGGAGGTAGGGGTCATACTACGGATGGTCTTAAGGACTACACTAGCCTCAACCGAGCTGAACTGAAGAAGGGGAGTACCACTGAAGGATACTGGGTCTTCGCTAGCACCTGTACCAGCAGACATGTCAACGTTGCTTCGTATGTCAGACACTTTGGACACAAAGAAGTCACAAAATTTCTGAGGTAGAGATGACAGTGGGGAGGAAGGGAGGGCGGTACAACGGGTCTTGTTCATGAGTTTGTTTGTGATGGAAAACAACTGCCTACAAGTGGTAGACGCAACTATCTTTGCGTTGAAATACACTGTCTTAGCCTTAGCTACGAGACGATTGATCTTGTGTTTGACGGAGCTGAACATTTCTTTGTGAACGACTAACCCAGAACGCAGCCACTGTCGCTCAGCTTGACGCTTTTCCTGCTTCAAAGCTCGGAGTTCGGAAGCGACTGCGCTATACCACGGAGTGGAGCGACGCTGAGGGACCTTGCGTTGCGTTGATGGGGCATGACTATCAAGAACAGAGCGGAGGTGATCACACAACTGGTCAGCAGATGGCGTGGACGACGCAGCAGCCAGAGCAGCCACATCATGCCTGAGCACAGTCAAATCAATCGCACGGAGATTTCGAACGCTGCGATACTCCGGTCCCTGCACCGGCCGCTGCACATCTAAGTTACACAACACAGCAAAATGATCGGAAGTCAAATTGTGAGAAACATGGCATGAATGAAAAACGTTGTCATCGGGACGATAGAGTACCCAGTCAATGATGTGACCAGACCTGTGGGTGGGCTCTGAAACAGCTTGTTTGAAACCAAAAGTGGATAAGATGTCCATCATGCGCACAGTACTGTAACTATCTTGCTTGTCATAATGAAAGTTAAAGTCACCAACAATGACAACATTCCCTTGAAGGGTACAACATTCAACTTTCATCATGAGACACATTTGTTCACATATCATCAAGGTCAAGGTCACTTTGACCCTTATGAAATGTGACCAAAATGGGGTAGTGAACCACTAAAAGTGACTATATCTCATGGTAGAAAGTGCCAATAAGCACCATTGTGCTTCCTATGTCTTGAATTAACAGCTTTGTGTTGCATGACCTTGGATGACCTTGACCTTGGGTCAAGGTCACATGTATTTTAGTAGGAAAAATGTGTAAAGCATTTCTTTGTGTATGATGTCATTGGTAGGTTTAGTTGTTTGACCTTGACCTTGAAGGTCACCTGAAGGTCAAGGTCATATAAAGGTCAAGGTCAAGCATGTGAGTCGTATGGGCTTTGCCCTTCTTGTTTTAATAAAAAAATTTATGCACACGACTCAGATCATTACAACATGCGGGGGAAAGTCTCTGTCTGACTGACAGTCATGACCCCCTGTGGGTTGGGGGTAAGAATAGACCCACCACATCTGCCTGCATTATTCATACAAGGCAAAAGACTAAGAAAATGGAGACTTGATCTTCCTTTCATCAGCTGTAGTGAATGTTGTGATCACTGGCCTTACATAACCTACCAATGCCTATTGCTGTAAAACTTCTTGTTTGCATTTATGAGATGGTCATGGCAGGCTGTGTCACTGTTGCAGTCGCCTCTCAACATCCTCAAGCTGGACATAGAGGAGTGGGAATGGCGGGTGCTGCCGCAGCTGATGGCTGGAGGGGGGCCGGACTCCACTGGACCAGGGGAGCTGGCTCAGGTACAGCAGCTGCTGATGGAGCTGCACGCCTGCAAGGGATGCTCCCGCTGGAGCGCCGAGGCAGACCGCCAACCGTCACAGGCCTTGCTTCTTCAGGCCCTGATCGTTCTGCGGGACCTGCATCAGCTGGGCTTCCGCATCTTCTGGACACAACCCAACTCTGCCTGTCGCTACGTCTCCCGCTTTGACCTGATGGGAAAATCGGCATGTCACCATGTCCACATGGTCAGAGTGACTGGGTAGGGGAGGGGGGGGGGGGGGGGGGGGGATGGGTGGTGGTGGGGTAGGGGGAGGAGAGAGAGAGAGAGAAAAGAAAAAAGGAGAAAAGTGGAGGAAAGAGAGAGCAGTGGAGATGGGAGGGAAGGGGAGAGAGAGAAAGTGAGGGAGAGAGGGTCAGAGAAAGAATGGGAGGGTGGGTGGGATAATTGGTTGAAAGGAGAGAGAGAGAGAGAGAGAGAGAGAGAGAGAGAGAGAGAGAGAGAGAGAGAGAGAGAGAGAGAGAGAGTGAGTGTCAAATTTCCATGTGGTGAAGTAATTTATGTGTACATTTCATTATATGGGTTTTTGGTTTATTCCTAGAAGTTTAGAGCTGTGACATCTTGCCAAAGTGGCATTCTATACATTCTTCTATCTACATGTATTTTTGAAATCATTTTTTGCTTTTTAGACTTTTATTGTGCTAGTCCTTAAATCTAACACAAGGCTTGCCAGAACAAAGTTATTGAACAAAGAGTTGCACTCCAACAGTATTCATACTTGGGAACAAAAATGTGTTTTTAGTGGTGCATGTTTTAATTTTAAAAATGGAACTTCATGGCATAGCATGATGTTGAAGGGTTTCACCCCAGGCCTGTAACTGTTGTACATCAAGATTAATTCTGATGTGAGTGTTGAGAACTGCAGATTTCAGTCAGTCGTGTATAACAAGAGTGTAGACTTCACTGTGGTTGTAAATCTTCATTTATCTTGTCTTTGTGGCTAATGCTTCTTCTTTTTTTAAATTCAGCTTGTTTTCTATGAAATGCAGGATGCTATATTCATTAGAATGATTTAGATGACTACACAAATTGTACAATGAAGGATGTGGACAAGAAATATTGCCAAAAATGAATACATTTCATTTGAAAATGGCATTTACAGGTACTTGTGTCTTGGTTAGTCATTTTCAAGTATGTTGGAGTTCCACAGCAAAAAGTTGCCCAGATTGTCTCACTACTCCTCATGCTAAAACAAACTGGCTGGAGCATTCTGTAGATGGGAAGGCAAAACTGACATTTTTACCCAGTGATGAATCAAATGAAGAACTTACATGTATATGAATGCTCACTGTTGGCAAAAACGGTAATGAAGTTTTTAACTGAAATGGTGGCACACCTTCACACCAGACCTGGCACGCTGCAGACTTACTTCTTGGCGTTCTTGTAGAGGCAGTTTTTTTTCTGAGAGGCTGAGATTTACTTGCCATTTGGAAGTTTAATCCTTTGCCAGATGACCACCATGATTCTACATGCTGCTTTGAGGCTTCCTTTGTAATCCAGGGTTCGCACAGGTCATGGAAAACCTGGAAAGTCATGGAATTTGATTTTTCATTTTCCAGGCCTGGAAAATCATGGAATTTCATTTTAAGTCATATAATAAATAAATAAATAAAATTAAAAAGATGTTTTCTAGGCTGTGCTTCACGCGATACTCTCAATCTATTTTTACATGCTGCGAACGACAGGAAAACGTGCCCTTGCATCCCATTGGTTAATTTTGAAGGCTCGTTTGTCTTCTGCTTCCTGATTGGTTCTTAGGCTAGGTGACCTGGTTTCATTTCCACGCCAGTCGGGTCAGTTGGTTCAAACAAGGAGAAAGTGAAAAGAGCTTGTTTTTTTGTGGTGCAGTGTTTCTTTGAGATTATCATCATGCCTGGAAGTGTCGATTTCAAGACACTTGGACACGAGACGAAAAGTACCGTGAGAGTGTCATGCGAGTGAAACTGAATGGGATGGCAAAGTGCCGACTTCGTGAAAAAGAGTTTGATGTGTCCAACTTGGGAGAGGCAGCCTTGAAACGCCACATGAAAGGTATCGCGCACTATTTCAAATTACTGGATTTTTACAATTAAGAAAGATTTTAAAAAGATTAAAGTAATGTCCATTCATGATTTGTTTGTTAACTTGCATAATTTGTCAGTTTTTGAATTAGTCTGCTGTAAAATATAATAAAAAGAATTTTTTGACTCACATGCGAAGCAAAAGTGAGTCTATGTACTGAGCCGTGTCGTCCGTCCGTCCGGGCGTCCGTCCGTCCGTCCGTCCGTCCGGGCGTAAAAAACTTAAACGTTGGATTTTTCTCGGAGACTATTAAGTCTATCAACACCAAATGTGGCATGATGGTGTATGATGACAAGGCCTCAAAAAACATACATAGTGACTTGACCTTGCTTCAAGGTCAAGGTCACAGGAGCCATAAATGTGGTCTCAAAAACAGTCATTTTTCACATTTTCCCAATTTTCTCCCACGTTATTGAGAATGGCGACCTTAGCTACAAGTGGTATATAGGTCAAAGCAAGCCCTATCTTTTGATACCAGTTTGGTTGACCTTGCTTCAAGGTCAAGGTCACAGGAGCTCTTCAAAGTTGGATTGTATACATATTTTGAAGTGACCTTGACCCTGAACTATGGAAGATAACTGTTTCAAACTTAATAATTATGTGGGGCACATGTTATACTTTCATCATGAGACACATTTGTTCACATATCATCAAGGTCAAGGTCACTTTGACCCTTATGAAATGTGACCAAAATGGGGTAGTGAACCACTAAAAGTGACCATATCTCATGGTAGAAAGTGCCAATAAGCACCATTGTGCTTCCTATGTCTTGAATTAACAGCTTTGTGTTGCATGACCTTGGATGACCTTGACCTTGGGTCAAGGTCATGTATTTTGGTAGGAAAAATGTGTAAAGCATTTCTTTGTGTATGATGTCATTGGTAGGTTTAGTTGTTTGACCTTGAAGGTCACCTGAAGGTCAAGGTCATATAAAGGTCAAGCATGTGAGTCGTATGGGCTTTGCCCTTCTTGTTTTTTTTTTACAACGGGTGTATTGTGCGGGAGTTTGGTCGTGCGCTATACACTTTTCTCTTTAAAACTGTCATGTATCACAGTACGCTAAGTCACGGAAAATGTTATTGAGGCTCATGGAAAGTCATGGAAAAATCTTGGAATTTTGTATCTAAAAACCTGTACGAACCCTGTAATCTCATCTGCCTGCCATTAGCTGATCTCAGGTCTGATGATGGCACACTACTGTACTCTGTGTGGGACCAAGGCACTTCCTGGTGACTTGGGTACCAGCTGTCTGTGTGGGACCAAGGCACTTCCTGGTGACTTGGGTACCGGCTGTCTGTGTGGTACCCCTCCTTGTGAACTATACTCTGTTGAAAACTCTAATTAATTTTTACTATGCAATTTGTAAATGCTTTTCTGTTGGGTTTTTTATGCTTTTTGCAGTAGTTCTTTTTATTTTAAAATTATACTTATTGTAGTAGTGTGTGAACTAATGAGTGATTGGGTTTAGTGGTTAATCATTTTCTTTTTAAAAATCTTTTGTTAATATCTCTGTATATGAATTTCATAATAGTGAGGTAAAAGTTATGATAGCACTGTAGTGCATATCAGACAAGAAGGGCCGTGTCTCTGTGTACAACATCAGGTGGCATTTCTCTGGTGCAATTCTCCACAGTGAATCTGTAAGGGAGGAAGCTAACTGGTGTTCTTGCTTGCTTGCACATGTACCTGTAGTACCTGTATCTGCAATCACGAAGCAAAGCAGTGCCTTAGATGGGGGAGTTCGGGTACTGCTGGTGGACACAACTTCTGTGGTCCTTGTAGTGGAAGCAGTACACTTCCTTGTTTAAGACACCAAGTAGAGCTGAACTTGTTGCTTGGAGAGAAAGTCGAGGTGAAAATGTTGATTTATGGCTCATTCTCTGGAAAGGTACACAAATCTGTTACATGGGTGGTGAAATATTTTTCATCAAATATTTGTATTAAAAGTACATATTCAGGTTAAAAAATGCTTGGACCTATCATCTAGAGTAAAACTTTGTCTTTTTCTAAGTATATGGGGTATGAAGAGGTGCTTGACCTCGTTTCTAGTTTGTAACACTGGACGCCAAACAGATATTAAATGTGGTCAAAACATAATGGTTTTCAGATAATTTCCTTACAAATCACGTTGAAAACGACTAATAAACACATCATAAATAGCTTGCAATAGATAACTTATTAATCTTGACATTTGGAACAAAATTAGACACTTTACTTATCGTGTCTTGTTACAAACCAGTTGAACAAAAGCAAAATCTAAATGTTATTTAAGTATTGATGCGCCATCACTATTGCTTGCGTATTGGAGAGAAGTAAACAAAGATCTAGAAAGCCTTTTCACCATGAAAGCATCAGGGGAAAAAACTAAACAAATTTTTAACAATATATCTCAAGGATAATCACTAGGTTGTAACAAAGACAACTTCCATCGCGTCTTGTTTGCGAACAAGAAAGAACAAGCAATAGATCGACAAAACATGCTATTTTAGTAACAAAACTTTAAATAAAGCTGTAAGATAAGATAAGGAATAATTTTGGGTCCTTTATGAAGGGTAATGAATTCCCATGCTGTCCACTTTTATGTTTAATTTCACAAAAACCGCA
Source organism: Theodoxus fluviatilis (assembly GCA_034096865.1). Lineage (NCBI taxonomy): Eukaryota > Metazoa > Mollusca > Gastropoda > Cycloneritida > Neritidae > Theodoxus > Theodoxus fluviatilis. The sequence goes on along the minus strand of JAWQFJ010003107.1, from coordinate 134,456 downwards.
CATTTTCAAAGAAATGTTGCAGTTTGACAGGTCGAATCGGTTTTCAATCTATTTTCACCTCACAAACTTAGTCAACAACAATCAGTAAGCACAAAGTAAGATTAAAAAAGGAATAAAGTTTCACATTTAACGATGTGAAACATTACTAAGCTCCTGAAATTTCCATTGTAGGCGTTCTTCAGCTAGCACACTGGAAAAAATGGCAGGGATTTCTAGTTCGTAACAAAGATGAAAGACGCGGACGCAACATATTTGAGTTTACTGTACTGCTTCCCGCGAACACGCAGTTTGTGAAAACCACACAGGGATCACTCCTTCTGCGTAAGACCTTTGCAGTTATTCCCCTTGCAGGACTATTTTGCCATGAAAAATGTAGTCCAGTTGATTGCTGTGTCGTAACGCATTTTGTGGACAAATTCAGAAATGACGCAATTTCATCTAACTTCTAGCAAGTTTCCCTTCATAAATTGTGTTTTCTATCAAATTATGACTCTCTCAAACATTCTGTTTTTGAATGGACATGGAATTGGGTCAATGCATTTGCTTAATATTCTTCCGCCGAGTATATTTACAAAACCTTCGATCGGACACGACATGTTACGAACCAGTAAGCAAAATTAAATCCCTAATTGTTTCACAAAAGTGCAAAATAAAAAAAAACGTGATCTGTAATCGTCAAGTATGTGTGTAATAGATTAAAATACAACTGTTCTTTTGAAATTTAACATGAAATTCCAGTTGCAATTGTCATCTGAAAAGTTATCGTCTTTCCATGTAACAAACTGGCCAGCTGAAATCGGCACATTTTGTCAACACAACTAGCGATAAAAGCTCAAATTTTACACTCAGCCTATTCCCATTGCTCATGGTGTTTCTTAAATATGTTTTTTGTTTGTCTACTTGAATAGATTTTGGTCTTATAGTGTAATACTTTTGGTCTGACCAATTTAAGAATGTAACCCCTCCTAGTGTACCTTTCCAGAGAATGAGCCTTATATAACGACATCTCCCATACCTGGGGCTTGAGCTACTTTAGGGTGTACTCACTCACCCTTGGGTATTATGACATGCCTTTCCTGGCACCTGCTGACAAGTGCACGGTCAGGCCCATCTCCACTCCCTGGGGAGTATTCCCACCCAGTGCTGGCTCTTGGCTTCCTAAAGCGTTAATGCCTCTACAGTGTGCCATCACCGCCTGTACAGGCGCCAAGTGTTACAAGGAGCGGAGAGAGGCAAAATGAGCGTGGCACTTTGCCCAAAGATGCAACTGTAGAATCCAGGGATCTTTGAACCCAGCTACTGCTGAGTGCATGCGACAGAGACTATACATTGTAACCACGGCAACAGCTGTCAGGCCTGCATATGAGTGGAAATGGAGTTTGGGAGGGAGAGCTTTCAAAGGATTGGAATCGGGCCCAGGCTGTCCTTTGCAGACTTCATCTTGAGAGCAGAGCCGTTAGACACATCCTGGATCAAACCAGTTGGGGGCAAGATGGCGTTTTGACTAGAGTAGTTTAGTCATGTGATGTTTTGTCTGCTTATTATTGTCGCTATGATAGGATTTGGTGCACTAGTGTGCAAGTGATGTTATCAGCTTGTGTGTGCACTGTAAGAGTTTTTTATTTCATGATTTTTGCAAGTGATCTTAGACATCTAGGTCTCAAAGGAACAATTTTACATTGTCATTCCAGCAAGAAAATACTTTGCAAAATTTTTGGGTGATCATGAAAATTATGAGAGGCAAGAGTGAAGGAAATGTATATGGTTAAGGCTTTTTAGATGGATTTTGATTTTTAAGATATCCCTGTATGAACTTGAAGTTAGAAGCAGTTAGAACCTTTATCATTGGAATGAGTCTAAGTCTATGATTTTGTGTTGTCAGTGATTTTGCCACATTATTGAAACCACTGCCAAACTGAACAGCAAAAAATTGTCAATATCTCCTGATCAGGCAGTATATTTTAATTCTTATACAGCATTCATATACTTTTGATGACATTATTGAATCTATACTTTTTGACTCTGCAATATCATAGCACTTCTTTATTCAACTTGAGACATGCAGAAATCTGTTTTAGAAGCAGTACTTCTGAAATAACTTTGCTATAAATATGCAATTAGGCTTTTCTTTGAGTCTGTGCTTGTGTCTGGTGCTCTGGAAAAACAAAGCAATATCTTCATGCGCTTCATCATTTGTGTGTAGTTGAATCAGCCGGTGGCAAGTCTTGACTAATCATTTTATCATTTGTGCAGTTTCATCTTTGGTGCTATGGGCATCATGAAAATGAATATTTTCATTTCTACTTAGAAATATTAATTTCAGGAGCACACTACTACATCATGGTACATCTACCTGGGATTGATTTTTGCTGATTTTTATTAATGTTGTTTGCTGGTCTGCTCACTGTGTAGAGAGATGGCTGTCCATTCTTGTTTCTCTGCATTGAAAGATTCTTGTGCAGTGTCAGTTGCATGTTGTCCAAGATGTTAGTAGTGTGTGGTTAAGGGCTGTGACTAAATAAATCTCTACATGTGCCATGGTAATGAAGTGTCCCTTTGCCTCTGGCTTAGCATCAGTAGTATTGTCATTTATCATCATCAGTGAATTTATGGCACATCTCACTCACAATACTACTCAGTGAGGCATATGGCTGCAGTCCTCGGTGAGACACATGGCTGCAGTCCTCGGTGAGACACATGGCCGCAGTCCTCGGTGAGACATATCGCTGCAGTCCTCAGTGAGGCACATGGCTGCAGTCCTCAGTGAGGCACATGGCTGCAGTCCTCAGTGAGGCACATGGCTGCAGTCCTCAGTGAGGCACATGGCTACAGTCCTCAGTGAGGCACATGGCTGCAGTCCTCAGTGAGGCACATGGCTGCAGTCCTCAGTGAGGCACATGGCTGCAGTCCTCAGTGAGGCACATTGCTGCAGTCCTCGGTGAGGCACAAGGCTGCAGTCCTCGGTGAGGCACATGGCTGCAGTCCTCAGTGAGGCACATGGCTGCAGTCCTCAGTGAGGCACATGGCTGCAGTCCTCAGTGAGGCACATTGCTGCAAACTTGCAGTCCTCAGTGAGGCACATGGCTGTAGTCCTCGGTGAGGCACATGGCTGCAGTCCTCGGTGAGGCACATGGCTGCAAACTTGCAGTCCTCGGTGAGGCACATGGCTGCAGTCCTCGGTGAGGCACATGGCTGCAGTCCTCAGTGAGGCACATGGCTGCAGTCCTCGGTGAGGCACAAGGCTGCAGTCCTCGGTGAGGTACAAGGCTGCAGTCCTCGGTGAGGCACATGGCTGCAGTCCTCGGTGAGGCACAAGGCTGCAGTCCTCGGTGAGGCACATGGCTGCAGTCCTCGGTGAGGCACATGGCTGCAGTCCTCGGTGAGGCACATGGCTGCAGTCCTCAGTGAGGCACATTGCAGAGAAGCTTGAGCAAGGTCAAGTTCTGGCTCTGCTGCGGCAGCACCTGTGGCTGAGGTGGAAGTGGGCGACACTTACTGCAGTCTGGCTCGATGTGAACACATTTCTCATGTAGAAAGCTGTTGCTCTCTCTGTGGACCTGAAGTGAGCCTGGCAACAGATGTGCCCTCAGTAGCTCTGCTGTCGTGGAATGCATTAGCATCTCTTGTAGCAGGTCCTGATGCTGGGACAGGTGTTCAAAAGATAAAATGGAAGTAACGAGATGCAACAGCTGTTTTCAGAATTATGTTTATTTGTTTGGCAGGAAACATAACAAGTGGCGACATCTGTACACAATGATAACAGGAGAAGGTACGTACACACAGTCTGCACTGTGCCCAGTGTACCAGCCACATAAATTAACAAGGCTACAGTCATTACTGGTAGGCAGCAATTCATTTTGTAATTTTCACACAGCGGGTGTCAAGACGGGCTCCATCGACAGACCCTGGTAATTTTCAACTCTCTGACACCCTTGCTTATCACATGCAGTGCCCATGCAACAGCTATTCTGGGGAAGGAGTGCTAACTAATAATTCAGCCCAAACATTAAAACTGCCCAGATCTAAAACGTCTTCCAAATCACATGGTGAATGAATTCATGCAACTTCTAACAAGATCATTTTCAAAGCACACAAGACCTTTGGATTAAAATGTCTGTGCGAAGGTTTTGAACGCCATGCCTTCACCGAGAACTGGAATTCCTTTCGGCCATGCGACTAAAATGCTGGAATAGGTACAATTTGAGGTCAGGGTTTCCACTACGGAAATTCAAATGATGAGAGCGTTGCAGTCGGTGCTTTTCATTGCGATATGGACATGATCAAATATTGGTTGTGTTCTATTAATGAAGAGATGAAACCAGTCTTCCACTAATGGTACATAGTACACACAATCCTGTGCTATTGCCCTACTGTACATAACGATGTTTAATTCACCCTGGTACAGACTCAAGTATGTCCAGCTGCTACTCGTTAAATCTGAACTAAACTTTCGCGCTGCATTACTAACAGACAGGATGCACCTACAGGGTCACTATCAACTCAAATTGGATCAAAATATTATCATGATTATTACTATAATTATTATTATGATGGAGCACCATGACCAAGCTCACTCAGCCACTCTGGAGATGAGAATTATGGCACTTCACGCCAGCCAGTAAGTACCACAGCTACACAGATCTCGGCAACAGCAACGGTCAGCTCACAGACCCCAGAACGCATACATAAATGCGTGATGCGAACATTCAGCCACTGGGCAGCCTGAGCAGGGCAGACAGCACTGCACAGCGGTGGAAGTTTCCTGATGGAGGGAGAGAGGCGGCATCACAGGAGGCAGGCAACAAGAACAGGGACAAATGGGGCCTGAACGCTCGAGACCTGTGGACGATAAGTCTCGTCCACCACCGAGTCTGGAGAAAGTGAGGCAAAATTATGAATCTTTACAATGTTTCACAGACCAGGATTACTTCCCAAGTCAAAAAGTCTTTTCAAAACACACACAGTTTCTCAAGAGATGAACACTTGCATTGGTAATCCACGGCGGGTGTCTACGTTGGAGGAAGGAGCAGCGGGAGTGTGTGTAGAGGCCCACTCTAGTCAGAAGTCCACCTCCACACATCAGGTAGGAATGTCCACAGTTGAGTATTGCATCACAAGGAGGCTTGTGTTGAAGTCGAAGTCCATTCAGTCACCCTCCCATGCAGCAGCACCATTCTACTCCACACAACCGCTACAGGACAGGGCAGCTTGCTGGGGTGGAGTGGCACGCCAACATGCACGCACACGTTGCTACAGGGAGACATTGCGGTGGCTGCTGCTCTTCCCAAGCAGCTCTGCAACCCGAGCCATGAGGAAAACACCACAATCCCATTCCTGTGCTAAACGCATCAGTGTCAAGAGGCCACACACCCGTTTCCAGTCCACATCTGCAATGGGGTTCCTTTTAGGGAATGCACCATCAACAAATTTCACAGAGCTTTTGGCATCAGCCCTTCTCTGGTCAAACTGCAGCATCCATGGCGTGTAGGAGGTACAGCACAGCATCCTCCCTTTTGCGCTTGGCAGCACGGGAAGAAAACTACTTGTCACTATCAGGCACAAGAGCTTCCAGCAGGAGGCTGTAAAGTTTTCTCCCACAGAATGACGGAAACTTCTATTTGGAGTCACTTCCATTCACTCCTATGGGCTGTGTGGAGGCCCTTTGAGGGGTTTTTCCTCCACAAACAACTGGACCTGGCTTTCTACTCTGCGTCACCAGGAATCTACAGTGCCGTCTCCTCCGGCCTGCAGTCAAGGGCATTCACGTCGTCTTCATCCTCCGATATTCTCTCCATCTCGCCAGCGCCAGCCCCTGCAGTGGCCCCTTCCAGGCGCGCCTGATCTCGGCACTCCTCCTTCAGGCGCGTCAGCAGCCTCCGCAGCTCTCGGTTGTTGGGGGCCAGCTTGAGTGCCTCCAACAAGTCGTCCTGTGCCCCCGTGTACTGTCTGTAACCAGCAACAAGGAGTCAGGATGGAGTGCTGCCATGACAGATGCTAGCTCCAGATGGAAACAGTAGAGAGGTGAACAAGGAGAGAGAGAGAGAGAGAGAGAGAGAGAGAGAGAGAGAGAGAGAGAGAGAGAGAGAGAGAGAGAGAGAGAGAGAGAAGAGAGAGAGAAGAGAGAGAGAGAGAGAGAGAGAGAGAGGAGAGGGAGAGAGAGAGAGAGAGAGAGAGGAAGGAAGAGGTAGTTGCTACTTCATTATCCTATTAAAGTTTACTGCCATATAAAGTCAGGCCCATAACCCAAGCCACTACCAGTAATGATTTCAGGTTGGCAGTTGTTGCTTTTCACCTCTGTACCTACACAGTAATCAATGATACGCATGGCATATACTGCACATCAATACTGGACTTCTCACTGAGAAACTCAAGCTGCTCACTGTCTCACTATCTATCACAATGTCTTTTGGTGCTCTACTGAACTCCAGACCACTAGACTGTACAACATGTATGGCTGTGGATAAAAACAAATCAACTCTGCTTTCAAGGCCAGATTAAAAAGATCCGTTCTGTTTGTAAGTTGCAAAATGACCAGATGCAAAGCACAGATATAAAATGATCCAATTTACTTATGCAATATACTACATTTGTGACTGCATGGGAAACGAGGCTTAAGTCGGCAAACAAGTTTTCAAGCAAACTGACAAAAGTCGTCAGCCCACAAAGTCTCGTATTTGCTTTCCTGATATTTACATCACAGTAAAAAAAATCAGAATTCCCTTTATGAACATGCTGTGGTTTTTTTCCCTGGAATATGCAAGAATGAATAAATAACACTGTGATTGAAACAACTCAATTTGTCATTTTCCAACTTATTCCGTTTCTTCATTCATGGCTGCATGTTTGGAAGCAAGCAGGAAAAGCTCACTCCAGGAGAAGCCCAAGAACACGGACTGCCGGCATACCTGGCATCGCGCTTGGCACGGGCCCTGGCATAGAAAGCCTCGAAGCACTTGGGTCTCAGCTCCAGCGCCTTGGTGGCCAGCTCTATGGCGGAGGACAAGTCCTGTGGACAGACACAGACTGGTCTAGGCATGTATCTACATCACAGAAACAATCGGGACAGAAGGCGGAGGACAGACACGGACTGGTCTAGACATGTATCTACATCACAGAAATAATCAGGACAGAAGGCGGAGGACAGACACAGACTGGTCTAGGCATGTATCTACATCACAGAAACAATCGGGACAGAAGGCGGAGGACAGATACGGACTGGTCTAGACATGTATCTACATCACAGAAACAATCGGGACAGAAGGCGGAGGACAGACACGGACTGGTCTAGACATGTATCTACATCACAGAAACAATCGGGACAGAAGGCGGAGGACAGATACGGACTGGTCTAGACATGTATCTACATCACAGAAACAATCGGGACAGAAGGCGGAGGACAGACACGGACTGGTCTAGGCATGTATCTACATCACAGAAACAATCGGGACAGAAGGCGGAGGACAGATACGGACTGGTCTAGACATGTATCTACATCACAGAAACAATCGGGACAGAAGGCGGAGGACAGACACGGACTGGTCTAGACATGTATCTACATCACAGAAACAATCGGGACAGAAGGCGGAGGACAGATACGGACTGGTCTAGACATGTATCTACATCACAGAAACAATCGGGACAGAAGGCGGAGGACAGACACGGACTGGTCTAGACATGTATCTACATCACAGAAACAATCGGGACAGAAGGCGGAGGACAGACACGGACTGGTCTAGACATGTATCTACATCACAGAAACAATCGGGACAGAAGGCGGAGGACAGATACGGACTGGTCTAGATATGTATCTACATCACAGAAACATCAGGACAAAAGTGTATGCTGTCTTCCGCTCTGAATGATTGATCAACATAATACCAAGAAAAACATTTGAACTCAGTTACTCATGTCAAAAGAAGAAATAATGCAAATTATTCATGCACTTTCTCAGTACATTTTTCTTGAAAAATAAGAATAACAATAGGCTCACACACTTGTACATTATTTTTCTGCAACACTTAAAAAAAATCATTTGGTCCATCTGTGTTAACTGCACAGCAATGTGATTACAATGCATGTTTCCAAATCAAGTACTTCATTAAATTAAAAAAACCAACCAACCAACCAACCAACCAACCACCCAACCACCCACCCACCCAACAAACCAACCACCCACCAACCAACCAACCAACCACCCAAAAAACCCCGACTTGTGAGAAGACAAGCCAGGCAGACTACAGATGCCAACACACAGACAGCAAGGCAGAGCGCTGCTTACGTTGAGCTTGCGGCGGCAGCGCGAGAGGTTGAGGAGGAAGGTGAGGCGCAGGTCCCTGAAAGTCTTGGCCTCCTCCCCCAGCCCCTCCTTGGGGAACTTCTTCAGCGCATACTGGAACCGCTGGGCTGCCTCCTTCACCCGGTTCTTCTACAGAGTCAATACATATACATGTACACATACATAATAATACATAAGACATACATATATACATACATATACATGTACACATACATAATAATACATAACACATACATATATACATACACATACATGTATACATACATAACACATACATATATACATACATATACATGTACACATACATAATAATACATAACACATACATATATACATACATATACAGGTACACATACATAATAATACATAACACATACATATATACATACACATACATGTATACATACATATGAGTATACATACATATGAGTACACATACATATACGTGTACACATACATATACACACTGTCAGCTGGACTTGATGGCATCAGGTTACCTGCTCTGATTACTGCTACTGCTACTGCCTCCACTACCAGTGTACTTGGCAAGTGAATTCAAGTAAAATCCACCCCCACAATGCTATTTCCTGTCATTGACAAATAGCTGTAGGCACTGCATGAAATTTCACCGAGCCATTAATTTTTAGTTGTATACATCAATATAAAATTAATCAAGTGTATTAAAAAACCCACTCATACACACACAAACCCAAGCCCGTCAATCAAATGTTGATAAAAACTATGGTATGCAGGGAAGGAGAGAGAGAGAGAGAGAGAGAGAGAGAGAGAGAGAGAGAGAGAGAGAGAGAGAGAGAGAGAGACATACAGACAGAGAAATCAAGCAAAGAGACACAGGGCTATACCTTATACAGGATGTTGCCATCCTCCATCAGTTTGTTGAGCAGCAACAGCCAGACGTCGGTCTTGCCTGCAGCCATGGCCCACGTCTCGGGACCTGCAAGGGCCAGTAACAGTCAGCACCTTCATTTCACTACACTGGCACTCATAAATATTCATTGTGGTATCTACTATGCAATACTGCCTGTGGATGATGCAGCTTTTATTCAACAGTTTCCACCAGACTTCTAAAGTAAATTCATTCCATAAAATCCAAGAACTGTTTTCCTTCCAATACATAAAAAGTATCCTATCACTTCTGTGAGGGAACTACAGAGCAACCCAGACCATGTTGCTAAAACAACATGTGAGAATCTGCACCTTAGAGATTTCAGCTCGATCATCAATGGACACAAAGTAAAAAAAGGCAAAATGCCTCGGACTTTGCATCCGCAGATTCCACGACTGAGACGCTCACCAAGCTTGGCACCCTTGCGGAGGAAGCAGATGATGACTGCGGTGTTGCGACAGCCGATGGCACGGTCCAGTGGCCGCATGCCGTGGAAGTCCACGTGCTCTATGTTGGCCCCTCTGTCCATCAGGTACTGCACCTGTCAAGGACAACGAAGTAAGGCACTCAGAATAGATGCTGGAAGGGGATTCGCACTTGAAAAATAATGACATCTCCTAAGATTGGATCAGAATTAAACTGCTGTAACTGGCCACCAAAAGAAAATCAAAACAGAACAAAACAAAACAAAACTACAAGTACGCTTGACTACCTGTGCAAATACTTTCACTTGAAACTGAGGAGAGAAAGGATGAGAGAAAACAAGGGTTGGCACTTCCATCCTCTAGGTCTTGCACTGTACAGGGGAAGCAACTCTAGCCTTCTTCTTTGTATACCTGCAAAATTTACATTTAAAAATTCTGTGGAGAACCAGCTGCAGCTGCTGTGATTATTTATTGCTGTGATAAAATCTCTAAACCGCATGTATGAGGATGTTCAAATTTATTACCTAAAAACTATTGTAAAATTTTTAAAGCAAATTTTGTTCTTTTCCACAGTAGGGAAAACTGCTATCAAAATATCCAAATGCATGTACACATCACCTAAGCACAAGTCGCACCCACATCATACAGCATGGGACACTGAAGAGGAACTCACCACTTGGGCGTCTCCATAGAAGGCAGCCAGGTGGAGAGGCGTGCGTCCCGCCTTGTCCAGGTGGTGGATGTCGGCCCCCACCGCCACCAGCGAGCGCACGATGGGCAGGTGACCCTTGACACAGCCCCAGCACAGTGGCGTAAGCCCCTCCTTGTCCACCACCTCATGTCGGGCACCTGCACAGCACACGGCACCAGTCAGCACAGTGGGACAGGAATAAAGGCATATCAGTGGTGGATACAACGCACTGGTGGAATAGGATGTGGGGTGGAGAGAGTCCTTGTCAAGGCATCGAGTGTTGTGCCTCACTGACTAAAGATGTCTTATCCATCATCTTATGCAAAATTCAAGATTGTGAATGAGTCTGAATGTGGAGAGAATGTATTCAGAAGAAATATTGCAATGTTGTCATAAACATCTGCACCAGAGACCTTCACATGAAAAGGAAAATTTTCTTCCAGAATATTTGGAATGTTCCAGTTGTAATTTGTAATAAATTCTTCACACTCTTTCCTTTCAAGGAACTGACAATGTTCATTATTTGCTTTTCAATGTTCATGTAAACACTTCATGCTCCCAAAGTGAGAGAGAGGCAAATGTTACAAAATATCAATTTGTGATCAGTTTTCTTCTCTCATCATTGTACTCTACTGTACTGTACTGTTTTGTTCCATTTTCAACATTCTTCTTTCTTCATTGAACTATGTTGTCTGTAATGTGCTGAATTCTGCATTCTTCTTCCCAGCCACCCACAGCCCCTTTCACTGCTTCAAATCTCCAGAGCGCTCAGAGTCCTCCTCACCTTTGGACAGCAGCATTTCCAGTGTGCCTGCATGGCCCTCACTGGCGGCAATCATCAGCGCCGTGCGGCCGTACTTGTCTGTCTGCTCCAGGGCGGCACCGTTGGCCAGGAGGAGTTCTGCAATCTGCCACTTGCCTGCCTTGACGGCACACAGCAGTGGGGAGAAGGACTTGGAGTTGACAAGGCTCAGGTCGGCCCCCAACGACAGCAGCAGCTCCACCACCTCCCTCCGTCCATGCAGACAGGCTGCGGTCAGGGCTGCAAAGAGAGAGAGAGAGAGAGAGAGAGAGAGAGAGAGAGAGAGAGAGAGAGATATGATGTGCCATGAACAGTACACTCACTCAAGCCAGTCAGAGGAAGATCTCATTTTCAATGGAAAAGTACTGGGTAGGAATTCAACAAGTGAGGAAGAATAGTAAATCAGCGAGGTAACAAAGGTGAAAGACATTTTGAGTGAGGAAACAAGATTATTGACAATTCATCGAATTAACTACTGCAAGGGTGACATACCTGTTTCTCCCATCAGACTGTCCACGTTGTCCAGCATGGAGACATCATAGGTGTGAAGCAGGAACTCACAGATCTGAATGAAAAATAATGCAACTCAGTTTTGCCAAGAGGGTGCAGTAAGAACATGCCACCATTCCTTTTGCCATCAGATTTCTTTTCTGCATCTTTCTTGATAGTAATTCATTAGTATCAACAACAACAACTAAAATCAGGTTTATAAGAGTATCTACACATTCACATCTTCCCACTGATGTATGCTGTATCCTTACATTTTACTTCAGAAGCAGTCTCACAACTTCAGTTCAGTCAAAAGCACAACTGATCTCAATACAAAAACTGAATCTCCTGGATGCTAAGGCAAAGTATGTTTCCATCAACAAAATGACACAACTGACCTGTAGGTCACAGAAGCCAGAAAATGCCAGTGAGGCAAGTAGCCAGCAGGAAGAGGAGCCAGGAGAGGCAAAAACCCAGTAGGAAGAGATGCCAGAAGATGCCAGTGAGGCAAAAACCCAGTCGGAAGAGATACAAGAAGATGCCAGTGAGGCAAGAAGCCAGTAGGAAGAGGAGTCAGAAGACTCCAGTGAGGCAAGAAGCCAGTACGAAGAGGAGCCAGAAGAGGCAAGAAGCCAGTAGGAAGAGGAGTCAGAAGATACCAGTGAGGCAAGGTCAGAAGGAAGAAAAGCCAGAAGAGGCAAGAAGTCAGTAGATGCCAGTGAGGCAAGAAGCCAGTAGGAAGAGGAGTCAGAAGACTCCAGTGAGGCAAGAAGCCAGTACGAAGAGGAGCCAGAAGAGGCAAGAAGCCAGTAGGAAGAGGAGCCAGTGGATGCCAGTGAGGCAAGCAGTCAGTAGGAAGAGGAGTCAGTAGATGCCAGTGAGGCAAGAGGCCAATAGGAAGAGGAGTCAGAAGACTCCAGTGAGGCAAGAAGCCAGTGCGAAGAGGAGCCAGAAGAAGCAAGAAGCCAGTAGGAAGAGGAGCCAGTGGATGCCAGTGAGGCAAGAAGCCAGTAGGAAGAGGAGTCAGAAGAGGCAAGAAGCCAGTAGAAAGAGGAGCCAGAAGAGGCAAGAGGCCAGTAGGAAGAGGAGTCAGAAGATGCCAGTGAGGCAAGAAGCCAGTAAAAAGAGGAGCCAGAAGAGGCAAGAAGCTAGTAGGAAGAGGAGCCAGTGGATGCCAGTGAGGCAAGCAGTCAGTAGGAAGAGGAGTCAGAAGATGCCAGTGAGGCAAGAAGCCAGTAGGAAGAGGAGTCAGAAGAGGCAAGAAGCCAGTAGGAAGAGGAGCCAGAAGAGGCAAGAAGCTAGTAGGAAGAGGAGCCAGTGGATGCCAGTGAGGCAAGCAGTCAGTAGGAAGAGGAGTCAGAAGATGCCAGTGAGGCAAGAAGCCAGTAGGAAGAGGAGTCAGAAGATGCCAGTGAGGCAAGAAGCCAGTAGGAAGAGGAGTCAGAAGAGGTAAGAAGCCAGTAGAAAGAGGAGCCAGAAGAGGTAAGAAGCCAGTAGGAAGAGGAGTCAGAAGAGGCAAGAAGCCAGTAGAAAGAGGAGCCAGAAGAGGCAAGAGGCCAGTAGGAAGAGGAGTCAGAAGATGCCAGTGAGGCAAGAGGCCAGTAGGAAGAGGAGTCAGAAGATGCCAGTGAGGCAAGAAGCCAGTAAAAAGAGGAGCCAGAAGAGGCAAGAAGCCAGTAGGAAGAGGAGCCAGTGGATGCCAGTGAGGCAAGCAGTCAGTAGGAAGAGGAGTCAGAAGATGCCAGTGAGGCAAGAAGCCAGTAGGAAGAGGAGACAGAAGAGGCAAGAAGCCAGTAGAAAGAGGAGCCAGAAGAGGCAAGAGGCCAGTACGAAGAGGAGCCAGAAGATGCCAGTGAGGCAAGGTCAGAAGGAAGAAAAGCCAGAAGAGAAGCAGTGGGAGGGAGTGGAAGGCATCACACAGCCCTGAGAAGGACAAGGAGTAAGAGGAGGAGGACTAGCCTGCACACAAGAGGAACCTACATGCTTGTTGCCCATGGCCGCTGCTGCCACCAGTGCCTGTTGCGTGGCCTCCATCTTGTGTGGCTGTCCTGGGATGACGGGCCAGTCAAATCGCAGCAGGAAGATTGTGGTGTCCAGGTGGCCGTGGATGGCAGCGTGTACGACGGCACACTGGCCCTGCTTGTCTGTCTGTGACAGCTGCAGCGATGAAAACATACACACATTTAGGTTTGGTGATGAAGCTAAGGACTTGGATGTTAATGCACCCACAAAAAAATCTGATATACATAGAATTAACAAAGGTGAGTAATGGAAACAAACAAAATAAAGCAAATACTTACATCCACCCCCAATGACATGTCTTCATTTATCAATGAATACTACTTCAGAGAGAAGAAGAAGAAAAAAAGAAAGACATTCAAAGTGCATATAAATATTCTTGTGCTTATTCAGATCTCTCTCAAAGCTAGTTTCAACATATTTTCTCAAATCTGACTGCCATAGGAAAATGCTTTGATACATCATTACATCAATAAATCACAATACATTTGTAATGAAAATGTTTTAATGAAAACAAAACAAAACAACCCCCTGGAAGCCCATTCAGAGTTGATGCTACAGAGAGACGAACTGACAAACACAGTGACAGACTTACAGTGACAGGCACCACCACACACAGCAAACAGCCAGCCAGAACAGCAAAGTAAATCTGTCCTGCCAAAACGCCTCTGTTGCCTACCGTGGCACTGTTCATGCACAGCAGCTGAAGGACCTCCCGGTGGCCAGCAGCAGCTGCGTAGCAGAGCGAGGACATGCCGGTGTCTGACACTGCGTCCACATCGGCGTTGAACTCCAGCAGCAGTGCCACCATCTCCACAAAGCCCTCCCTGGCTGCCACACACAGCACCGGTGACCGCTGGAAAAACTCCGTCCGCATGTTGGGGTTGGCACCCGCTAGCAGAATCAGCCGGCTCACCTGCAAAGTGGACAGCATCCATTAAGAACTAGGGTACAGCTCCAAACACGTCCACATTGCAGTTTTTGGGCTTGTATGATAACTGCAGGAGATCAGGTAACAAAAAAATGAAAGGCCAGTATGACATTTTTAATCAAACGGCTATCACAATGTTTTAAGTGTCCATAATCTGAGTGAACTTGCACTTTTTTCTCATTTTGTTTGTTGTACAGTCCAGCCGATATCTTTTCTATCAAATTAGTAATTTTACACTATGTTCCATAGGCAGTAAAACTTTCCATGTAGACAAATGTTTCCATTCAAGGAAGTACACAATGAAAGAGAAAAAGAATTTTCAAGCACAGCAAACAAAACCACTTGAATGATCAATATGCAACATCCCCAATGAGACTGCAATCCGTACAGATGAAACCAAAAGTCTCTTGGTCCATCGACTGTTTTCTTATTTAATCCAGCGCCAGCACGATTTCTTCATTGCAAATCTCTCTGTGGTTCAAACTCCCAGCTGACAACTGCCAGTGTCCACCCCTGCCTACCTTGACGTTGGGGGAGAAGAGGTTGCGCTGTGAGACGAGGGCCAGGCTGAGGCCGTGGGAGCTGAGGCACATCCAGAAGGCCTGCATGTCTCGGGAGGAGTAGCCCAGCTGCTTGCACACATTCTTGTAGATGTGCGCCTTCAGGATGTGGTGGCCCAACTCGATGGTCTTGTCTGGGCCCAACGGGGCATTCACCCGCGACAGCCGGAATGCCATCAGAGCATGACCGTTCCTGCAAAGAAGCAGAGATGCACTGTGACTTTTCTTACATGACACTTAGCCTTGTACGACAAAAGATCTTTAGAGGAACCAATATGTCCAGAATTGAAAATATATGCAGTGTCTAACTCATTTGTGCAAATTCTAGAGATTGTCAAGTTGGAGCAATCAAGAAAGAATATAAAAAAGAAAGATATTCTATTTTGAGAAAATGTTCATGCATTTTATGGCACTTATCTCAAGGATTTCATGCTCAAAGTTTGAGAGAAAACTCGAGAAACATTACAACCAAATTCAGATCCACTTCTTTAATCGGAGAAAAAGTTAAATGTAAGGAGTGAACAAGATACCTTCTCCAGTGACTGAGTGAAATCAACATTTAAGTGCGGTCTAAGATTGGCATTTTTGGTTTCAATTTATTAAGATGAAAACATTCTGCATTTTGTCCCAAAACATGAAGTGTGGTGATGGCGAAGCTGACTGCCTTTACAGTTTTCTTTTATGGATGTCATCAATATGCCATTGGAAAGGTGCACTGCTTTGCAAAGCATTACAGAATCTAAAGCAATGTTACTTGTGTCATCATTATGATCATACAAGATATATCAAAACAAATGACAGGACTCCTACAGCTAACAACAACTAAATTAAATAAACATTTTTTTCTTAATAAAATCTTTCTGCTGGTTGCCGAGGACAAAGCCCATCACAGATGCAACACCGATGCCATTTCACACCACACAGAACATCTCCAGCAGCATCAACCTTCACATCGCTCCTACTCCCGCCCTCACCACCAGAAGCAGCAGAGGTGAACAGCTGGCTTCACAATGCACACAAACAGCACAGCTCCACCTGAACAACAAACACTTGAGTGGGACTGTCACACTTGAATGGGGAAGTCACACCTGCATGGCAGTCACATTTGAATGGGACACACTTGTATGTGACTGTCACACTTGAATGGGATGGTCACACCTGGATGGGACAGTCACACCTAGATGGGAGTCACACCTGCATGGGACAGTCACACTTGGATGGGACAGTTACACTTGGATGGGACAGTCACACTTGGATGGGACAGTCACACCTGCATGGGACAGTCACACTTGGATGGAACAGTTACACTTGGATGGGACAGCCACACTTGGATGGGTCAGTCACACCTGCATGAGACAGTCACACTTGGATGGGACAGCCAAACTTGGATGGGACAGTCACACCTGCATGAGACAGTCACACTTGGATGGAACAGTCACACTTGGATGGGACAGCCACACTTGGATGGGACAGTCACACCTGCATGAGACAGTCACACTTGGATGGGACAGTCACACTTGGATGGGACAGCCACACTTGGATGGGACAGTCACACCTGCATGAGACAGTCACACTTGGATGGGACAGTCACACTTGGATGGGACAGCCACACTTGGATGGGACAGTCACACTTGGATGGGACAGTCACACTTGGATGGGACAGCCACACTTGGATGGGACAGTCACACCTGCATGGGACAGTCACACTTGGATGGGACAGTTACACTTGGATGGGACAGTCACACCTGCATGAGACAGTCACACTTGGATGGGACAGCCACACTTGGATGGGACAGTCACACCTGCATGAGACAGTCACACTTGGATGGGACAGCCAAACTTGGATGGGACAGTCACACCTGCATGAGACACTCACACTTGGATGGGACAGTCACACTTGGATGGGACAGCCACACTTGGATGGGACAGTCACACCTGCATGAGACAGTCACACTTGGATGGGACAGTCACACTTGGATGGGACAGTCACACTTGGATGGGACAGTCACACTTGGATGGGACAGCCACACTTGGATGGGACGGTCACACCTGCATGAGACAGTCACACTTGGATGGGACAGTCACACTTGGATGGGACAGTCACACTTGGATGGGACAGCCACACTTGGATGGGACAGTCACACTGGAGTGGGACAGACTAGACCAGTAGCCCTCTCAGTGGTAGCAAAGCAGGTGCTGGTGATGGGGTGTGTTGTGGTGGAGGGGCATGCATGGTGTGTTGTGGTGGAGGGGCATGCATGGTGTGTTGTGGTGGAGGGGCATGCATGGTGTGTTGTGGTGGAGGGGCATGCATGGCGTGTTGTGGAGGAGGGGCATGCATGGTGTGTTGTGGTGGAGGGGCATGCATGGTGTGTTGTGGTGGAGGGGCATGCATGGTGTGTTGTGGTGGAGGGGCATGCATGGTGTGTTGTGGAGGGGCATGCATGGTGTGTTGTGGTGGAGGGGCATGCATGGTGTGTTGTGGTGGAGGGGCATGCATGGTGTGTTGTGGAGGAGGGGCATGCATGGTGTGTTGTGGTGGAGGGGCATGCATGGCGTGTTGTGGTGGAGGGGCATGCATGACGTGTTGTGGTGGAGGGGCATGCATGGCATGTTGTGGTGGAGGGGCATGCATGGTGTGTTGTGGTGGAGGGGCATGCATGGCGTGTTGTGGTGGAGGGGCATGCATGGTGTGTTGTGGTGGAGGGGCATGCATGGTGTGTTGTGGTGGAGGGGCATGCATGGTGTGTTGTGGAGGAGGGGCATGCATGGTGTGTTGTGGTGGAGGGGCATGCATGGCGTGTTGTGGTGGAGGGGCATGCATGGTGTGTTGTGGTGGAGGGGCATGCATGGTGTGTTGTGGTGGAGGGGCATGCATGGCGTGTTGTGGAGGAGGGGCATGCATGGCGTGTTGTGGTGGAGGGGCATGCATGGCGTGTTGTGGTGGAGGGGCATGCATGGCGTGTTGTGGTGGAGGGGCAACGCACTGCGTGTTGTGGTGGAGGGGCATGCATGGTGTGTTGTGGTGGAGGGGCATGCATGGCGTGTTGTGGTGGAGGGGCATGCATGGCGTGTTGTGGTGGAGGGGCATGCATGGTGTGTTGTGGTGGAGGGGCATGCATGGCGTGTTGTGGTGGAGGGGCATGCATGGCATGTTGTGGAGGAGGGGCATGCATGGCGTGTTGTGGTGGAGGGGCATGCATGGTGTGTTGTGGTGGAGGGGCATGCATGGTGTGTTGTGGTGGAGGGGCATGCATGGTGTGTTGTGGAGGAGGGGCATGCATGGTGTGTTGTGGTGGAGGAGCATGCATGGCGTGTTGTGGTGGAGGGGCATGCATGGCGTGTTGTGGTGGAGGGGCAACGCACTGCGTGTATGCACTCTTGGCCGGCTTGTCAAGGGACCAGTGGGTGGAAATGCCCATAGAGAAATGGGTCAAACATGGAACTGCACGTGCATGGATTTAAACTTAAATCGAACCCATAATATACAGGAGGAAAAAAAAAGAAGAGAAAAACAGTATAGATATTCAAGTAACAAACTTTTTCCCCCACTCATTACTCATTTTCCAGAAGAGAAAAGGAAGAAGAAAAAGCAAGTGCTAGGTTAAAGGAAAATAGTGCAAGAAGTTCGGAAAAAAAAGCCCTCAATATGGTGGTAACTGTTTCAACAAAAATCTAGTCAAAGGTAGGAAATGTATGATACATTTTTTTATGCATTTCTCATTCTGAAATACATGATGCCAAAGTAGAAAACTCGGGTTTACCAACTCAACAGAAAAGTGCTTTCTAGCCGATCTGAAAGCTGTTATTACATGACCACTAGTTCAATTGCATCACATATATACTTTTCCGAGTTTCAACAAATGAATATAAACAATCCACCTTCATAGGAATGAAAGATAATGATTTCCAAGTTGCTGATTTCATTTCCACCACGGAGGAAATCATGCAAATGTTTGAATCAATGTGGACACAACAAGGCCTCCTTCCATTTAGAAAGAAGTGATAAAGAAGGGAGGTAACTCTGTGAGACTACCTACAACAATAGTCTACACAGGTCGGATGAGCATTTACACTTTGCAGACACCATCCTATCATGAATAAGAAAGTAAAGTACAGCCTGCGGGTAAAACCACAATAATCTCTTCAATGTCAATTTTCCCTTTGATATTTATCATACCTGTATGAGTGTAAGACAAAATACAGAAAATGACAGAAACACGGAGACACATGGACAACATATCATTGGATGGTGACAAGTATCAGACAGTACAAGGCCATGCTCTCACTATAAGCACAGGCAAATAAACTGGTTGTGATGAAATATGGACATAGGCATTCACTACTGTGGGAAAATGGAGAGAAAGGGCTGAACATAGGGAAAATTTAAAATTTGAGTCTCATGAATTTGCTAGAACATAGGTTTCAAATTAAAGTTTCCAATTTTCTTGAAACTGCAGAATATTAAGTTCAGTCGAATGACACCTATAAAAAGATGGTTCCCAATATTGTATGACAGTTTTTAAAAAATTTCGAAGAAAATGCTAATAGCACTCCTGCACACATTATTCCTATGGTAAAATGCCTCTGTTCAAATGAAGTGACAAACCCTTGTAGCGTGGTATGTTTCTGTCATAAGCCATCTGTGCTTCACATAAATGCTGGGATAGCCCAGACAAAGATGACAATTAGGCAACATAGGACTGGGAGGCAGGGGATATTGGGCCTTTAAGAATGCCTAAGTTCCAGGGGATGCTGGGCCTTTAAGAATGCCTAAGTTCCAGGGGAAGCTGGGCCTTTAAGAATGCCTAAGTTCCAGGGGATGCTGGGCCTATAAGATTGCCTAAGTTCCAGGGGATGCTGGGCCTTTAAGAATGCCTAAGTTCCAGGGGAAGCTGGGCCTTTAAGAATGCCTAAGTTCCAGGGGATGCTGGGCCTATAAGATTGCCTAAGTTCCAGGGGAAGCTGGGCCTTTAAGAATGCCTAAGTTCCAGGGGATGCTGGGCCTATAAGATTGCCTAAGTTCCAGGGGATGCTGGGCCTTTAAGAATGCATAAGTTCCAGGGGATGCTGGGCCTTTAAGAATGCATAAGTTCCAGGGGATGCTGGGCCTTTAAGAATGCCTAAGTTCCAGGGGATGCTAAGCCATTAAGAATGCATAAGTTCCAGGGGGTGCTGGGCCTTTAAGAATGCCTAAGTACCAGGGGGTGCTGGGCCTTTAAGAATGCCTAAGTTCCAGGGGATGCTGGGCCTTTAAGAATGCCTAAGTTCCAGGGGATGCTGGGCCTTTAAGAATGCCTAAGTTCCAGGGGATGCTGGGCCTTTAAGAATGCCTAAGTTCCAGGGGATGCTAAGCCATTAAGAATGCCTAAGTTCCAGGGGACGGGTCTTAAAGAATGCCTAAGTTCCAGGGGATGCTGGGCCTTTAAGAATGCCTAAGTTCCAGGGGAAGCTGGGCCTTTAAGAATGCCTAAGTTCCATGCACGGGATGCTGGGGTTTTATGAATGCCTAAGTTCCTTTAAACACACCTAAGTTGCAGCACAGCCATCATCCATTTGCAGCACTTCATGCTCCACTGCAGCAGTCTGACCAAAGCACTGGGTGCATGCACTGGTAGCGCTAGTTACAGTCAGCCATTTTCTCTGAGAAGCCAATGAGTTGTCAGTTCCTAGTTGACATGATACTGCAGTCTAAACCATTTCAAAAGCCAGATGGAAAATAAATTCTTCTGATGGATTTTCATTCAGTCCACATGATAAGAGTTGCGTGAGGAGCGTTTTCTCCCAAGTTTCCCATACCTTCCCTAAGTCACATTCAGTTTCTACTTGCTATGACTCCAGCATAAAAAATATCATCTTGAAAATAACTGATGATCAAACTTTAAAAAGCAATACACTGTACTTTTTCATGGCAACATCTTGTGTTAGTTGCTAAATTGTAGCATCCAAACTATGGAATTCTCAGCAAGTCCAATGTACAGCTTTGATGTGGGGTGTGACAAGCACACCATCAACACTGTGACAGCCTGCTCTAGCACACCATCAACACTCGCAGCCTGCTCTAGCACACCAACACTGTGACAGCCTGCTCTAGCACACCATCAACACTGTGACAGCCTGCTCTAGCACACCATCAACACTGTGACAGCCTGCTCTAGCACACCATCAACACTGTGACATCCTGCTCTAGCACACCATCAACACTGGCAGCCTGCTCTAGCACACCATCAACATTGTGGCAGCCTGCTCTAGAGCTACCCACTCCACAGAGGAGGACAGCTGCCTTCCTCCAGCTTTGATTTAATTGCCACTCTGGCCATGTCAAGCCATGCCAGCCTCGGAACAGCGCAATCTTCATGGCAGGGCGGTGCAGACACCGTGTTTCTCTCTAGAGAAGCAAGTCCAAGGACACCCAGTCCCAGGCTGAGACACCCAGCCCCAGGTTGGGACATCCAGTCCCAGGGTGGGACACCCAGCCCCAGGGTTGGACACCCAGTCCCAGGGTGGGACACCCACTCCCAGATTGGGACATCCAGCCTCAGGGTTGAGACACCCAGCCCCAGGTTGGAACACCCAGCCCCAGGGTGGGACACCTAGGAACCAAATGTCCTGGTCACTCTCATCTGGGAGATCTGGGGGTCAGGCAGCAGTTTGGGGCATACAAAATGGATGAGCAGCTGTACACATGACAATGAGTGGGGGAGTGGGGGTGGGTGGGTGGGTGACACTACATCAATGGCAGTGGGGAGTGATGGGATGGGAGTGAGGATGAGCCAAGCTCTGCTTTGTAGAAGCGGTTGCTGCCCTGGGCTCTGTGCCCACACCCTGCACAATCTGCAGCACGGAGCCTGCAAGTCTTACCTGTAGTCAAACTCTGCACTGCTGCATGGCAACAAGAAAAACAGGGTCGTCATTCACCGACCTCAGGCACAGAGAGCAAGAAACACCGAGGGCAAGGACATCAACTTCACAGATTGCTCTCAGATAGTTTCATCCTCACAGTAAGATAGCACTTTCGAAGGTCGATTCCAGTTGCACTAGTACGTCTCATGCAGACACATGTAACACATTTTTTAAAAATTAGACCCAATTACTACAGAAGGTCAGTAGTCCTTCCTAGAAGTTGGACAAGGCTGCTTGCTGATCTAGAGAGAGACCATCTTGCACAGGATACTCCTAAACACTCAAATGCAGTGCAGTTATGTCAGGTGCCCATTATCAGTACAGTCAGTAATCAGGAACATCATACACATACTGTGGTTAGTTAGCTTCACTCCAAAAAAGGGGGGATGGGGGAAGAGGGAGAATTCATCTTGCAAACACTAGATGTAGTGCTATTTACCATTTTTGTGTTACTACCTAACAAAGAATAGGAAAGAGCCATGGGCTAAAAAAAAATACACACATTAAGAAGAAGAAGGTAAAAAAGTGCACCCTGTCACCCATCCATATCAGGTCAACCTGGCCAGCAAGAATCCTGAGCAAACTTACCGAAGGTCACAGAGGAATTTGGGGCACTCCGACTCGTCTCTGCGGATGAGCCACTCTCTGAATGCGGGGTGAAAGAACATGTAGGTTCCATCCTGGCGTCGGTACAGGAATGTGGACAGCACCTCCATCCGCTGTCGAAAGTCCTCCCAAGTCACATACTTCTGTATGAACCCAGAGTTCAAGGTCAGGTAGATGTCTTCGTAGGTCAAGGGGTACAAAGAAGCAAGGCACACACCCAGCATGGAGGAAACTTTCTCGAAGCTCCGCACGCTGGGGAACTTGAGGTTGAAATGCAAGAGAAAGACTTCGGAGACATTTTGCGGCAGGATTTTGTAGTTTGTGCTCTTCGGCACCACCTGTCCCTTCTCTATGAGGTCCAGCACCAGCTTGCAGTGCAGGAAGCAGCCCTGGCACAGGTTCTGCAGGTGGGAGCAGAACTTAGCCTGGGTGGCAGCGTCCAGCTTCCCGTTCACACCAATGTTCTGTCGGATGGCCAGCCCCGTGTTCACCCGGTAGTTGGCGTACTCCTGCAGGTCCCGGGCCACCTTGTCGCTGCCCCTGTCCAGGTAGATCTTGTGGAAGGGCAGGCCCCGCACCACGTCCACCAGGGCGCTCTGCACCGTCACCACCAGCTTCAGCCAGGAGGGTATCCGTGCGACGTGGCGCGTCAAGAATGACGCGATGGTGTCACCGTAGTCCGGTTTGTGGAACTCTGCCTCATTGAGGGCGTCCACCAGGAGGATGCAGGAATCTGAGACGATCTTGCCGCTGTTTTTGAGGGTCTGCAGCGGCTCCAGGATGCCCTTCATGAAGGAGAGGCTGGGGTTCTGTACGCACTCCCTTAGACTCAGCACGTGCTGCAGCTGGGGTTCCTGCAACAGCAGCTCGCGATATGCCGTGAACTGCGGGGCACGGCTGAGAGAGGCAGCCAGGTTGTGTACGAAGTCCGGCACCATGCACGTGATGTTGTTGTCTGCCTGGCAGAAGTGGAAGCCGGCCACCTGTAAACAAACATTTATGTCAGGCTGTTATGCTAGAGTGATTGTAAATGGCAGTCGAGTTATGGCAGCACAAGTCTGTTTGATATTCTGTTTAATAAATTGAAGTTTCTTTATAAAATTGTGAAATAATGTGTATACCAAATGATCTTGCACAATCAAGTGATAATGTGTGTATATACATGTGTGTGTGTGTGTGTGTGTGTGTGTGTGTGTGCGTGTGCGCGCACGCACACACACATGTGTACATGCTTCTTCAGAAATACTGGTTCTACGATGAAGATGATTAACTGAAATAAATTGCTATTACCTACACTCTTAAACAACCAAGAATTTTTTTATTTATTTAAAGAAATCAAAGTATTTTCCAGGTAGTAATGAAACTAGTCTAGGTAATGTGGGAGAAACAGTATCATGCCCTCACTACTTACGCAAGCGAGTCCTACCAATCAAACATTTTGCAAAAACATCTGATATCAACACTGCACAGCTTACTATCATGATCAAGGCCAATACATTAAAAGCTGCTCTCTTACCTGGGAGCCGAGGGACTTGAGGGAGTCGTAGGTGAGGTTGGGGGTGGAGGCCGACAGCCCGGAGAGGGGAGAGGAGCGTGCCGAGGACAGGGTGGAGCTGGGACTGTGGTTGAAGCCGTTGTGGGCCCTGGGTCCCGCCCAGTCCCCACCTCCCTCTGTGGCAGCACACATGACAGTCAGTGGAGTAACACAGGACCAGCAGCGTTTTCCGTCTCACCAGTGACCTTCCCCACCATTTTTGTATAACTAGGCTTCATAGAGAGTGCAGCATTAGGTTTGCATCAACATATATGCAGGTCCCCAAAAGCGCAGCAGCCAGGGGCTCCAGTTGATGAAGGGACATTGCGTGGCTCAAGTATACATTAACTTTTTTCTAAGTGTTGCTGATTAACAGAAGTGCCAAGCAGAAATCCTTTCAATGAACTACTGTTCAATTACGTAAGAAAACCCCCCACTTTATATAGTTCAACTCAAACTAGATGACATTAACATTTTCACTGGTGTGATTGCTATAAAAGTCATTCAATACCTAACTTTGTTAGAAAAAACTCAGTCTTTCCCAAAATCAAAGTCATATCCCCAGGCAAAAACCACCCAAAAGGCACCGGCCTTAGACCAGCAAGGCATGCAACAGTTCAATGACTCATGGGTCTGTGTTTCCATGACATCTCTACAAGGAAGCCAGGTGCCTACCTGTATGGCTGACAATGCCTACCTGTATGGCTGCCACTGCCAACCTGTATGGCTGACGCTGCCTACCTGTCCTATCCGTATGGCTGACGCTGCCTACCTGTATGGCTGACGTTGTCTATTTGTATGGCTGACGATGTCTACGTATATGGCTGATGCTGCCTACCTGTATGGCTGACAATGCCTACCTGTATGGCTGATGACGCCTGCCTGTACTACCTGTATGGCTGATGACGCCTGCCTGTCCTACCTGTATGGCTGATGCTGCCTACCTGTATGGCTGACGCTGCCTACCTGTATGGCTGACAATGCCTACCTGTATGGCTGATGCTGCCTACCTGTATGGCTGACAATGCCTACCTGTATGGCTGATGCTGCCTACCTGTATGGCTGACAATGCCTACCTGTATGGCTGATGCTGCTTACCTGTATGGCTGACAATGCCTACCTGTATGGCTGATGACGCCTGCCTGTCCTACCTGTATGGCTGACAATGCCTACCTGTATGGCTGATGCTGCCTACCTGTATGGCTGATGACGCCTGCCTGTCCTACCTGTATGGCTGATGCTGCCTACCTGTATGGCTGACAATGCCTACCTGTATGGCTGATGCTGCCTACCTGTATGGCTGACAATGCCTACCTGTATGGCTGATGACGCCTGCCTGTCCTACCTGTATGGCTGATGCTGCCTACCTGTATGGCTGATGCTGCCTACCTGTATGGCTGACAATGCCTACCTGTATGGCTGATGCTGCCTACCTGTATGGCTGACAATGCCTACCTGTATGGCTGATGACGCCTGCCTGTCCTACCTGTATGGCTGATGCTGCCTACCTGTATGGCTGACGCTGCCTACCTGTATGGCTGACAATGCCTGCCTGTATGGCTGATGACGCCTGCCTGTCCTACCTGTATGGCTGACAATGCCTACCTGTATGGCTGATGACGCCTGCCTGTCCTACCTGTATGGCTGATGCTGCCTACCTGTATGGCTGACAATGCCTACCTGTATGGCTGATGACGCCTGCCTGTCCTACCTGTATGGCTGACAATGCCTACCTGTATGGCTGATGCTGCCTACCTGTATGGCTGACGCTGTCTACCTGCATGGCTGACACTGCCTACCTGTATGGCTGATGCTGCCTACCTATATGGCTGACGCTGCCTACCTATGACTGACAATGTCTATCTGTATGGCTGATGCTGCCTACCTGTATGGCTGATGCTGCCTACCTGTATGGCTGACAATGCCTACCTGTATGGCTGATGACGCCTGCCTGTCCTACCTGTATGGCTGACAATGCCTACCTGTATGGCTGATGCTGCCTACCTGTATGGCTGACGCTGTCTACCTGCATGGCTGACACTGCCTACCTGTATGGCTGATGCTGCCTACCTATATGGCTGACGCTGCCTACCTATGACTGACAATGTCTATCTGTATGGCTGATGCTGCCTACCTGTATGGCTGATGCTGCCTACCTGTATGGCTGATGATGCTTGCCTGTCCTACCTGTATGGCTGACGCTGCCTACCTATATGGCTGACGCTGCCTAGCTGTATAGCTGATGCTGCCTAGCTGTATGGCTGACGCTGCCTAGCTGTATGGCTGATGATGCTTTCCTGTCCTACCTGTATGGCTGACGCTGCCTACCTATATGGCTGACGCTGGCTAGCTGTATGGCTGACGCTGCCTACCTGTATGGCTGATGCTGCCTAACTGTATGGCTGATGATGCTTGCCTGTTCTACCTATATGGCTGGCGCTGCCTAGCTGTATGGCTGACGCTGCCTACCTGTATGGCTGACGCTGCCTAGCTGTATGGCTGACGCTGCCTACCTGTATGGCTGACGCTGCCTACTTGTATGGCTGACGCTGTCTACCTGCATGGCTGATGCTGCCTACCTGTATGGCTGACGCTGCCTACCTGTATGGCTGACACTGCCTAGCTGTATGGCTGATGCTGCCTACCTGTATGGCTGACGCTGCCTAGCTGTATGGCTGACCCTGTCTACCTGCATGGCTGACGCTGTCTACCTGTATGGCTGACACTGCCTACCTGTATGGCTGACGCTGCCTACCTGTATGGTTGACGCAGTCTACCTGCATGGCTGACGCTGCCTACCTGTATGGCTAACGCTGTCTACCTGCATGGCTGACGCTGCCTACCTGTATGGCTGACGCTGCCTAGCTGTATGGCTGACGCTGCCTACCTGTATGGCTGATGCTTCCTACCTGTATGGCTGACGCTGCCTACCTGTATGGCTGACGATGCCTACCTGTATGGCTGACGCTGCCTACCTGTATGGCTGATGCTGCCTACCTGTATGGCTGACACTGCCTACCTGTATGGCTGATGACGCCTGCCTGTCCTACCTGTATGGCTGATGCTGCCTACCTGTATGGCTGACGCTGCCTAGCTGTATGGTTGACGGTGCCTACCTGTATGGCTTATGCTGCCTACCTGTATGGCTGACACTGCCTACCTGTATGGCTGACAATGCCTACCTGTATGGCTGACACTGCCTACCTGTATGGCTGATGCTGCCTACCTGTATGGCGGACATTGCCTACCTATGACTGACAATGTCTATCTGTATGGCTGACAATGCCTACCTGTATGGCTGATGCTGCCTACCTGTATGGCTGACAATGCCTACCTGTATGGCTGACAATGCCTACCTGTATGGCTGACATTGCCTACCTGTATGGCTGACACTGCCTACCTGTATGGCTGACACTGCCTAGCTGTATGGCTGACAATGCCTACCTGTATGGCTGACAATGTCTACCTGTATGGCCGACAATGCCTACCTGTATGGCTGACAATGCCTACCTGTATGGCTGACATTGCCTACCTGTATGGCTGACGATGCCTACCTGTATGGCTGACAATGCCTACCTATGACTGACAATGTCTATCTGTATGGCTGACATTGCCTACCTGTATGGCTGATGCTGCTTACCTGTATGGCTGACAATGCCTACCTGTATCGCTGATGCTGCCTACCTGTATGGCTGACACTGCCTACCTGTATGGCTGACACTGCCTACCTGTATGGCTGACAATGCATACCTGTATGGCTGACAATGCCTACCTATGACTGACAATGTCTATCTGTATGGCTGACATTGCCTACCTGTATAGCTGATGCTGCCTACCTGTATGGCTGACAATGCCTACCTGTATGGCTGATGCTGCCTACCTGTATGGCTGACACTGCCTACCTGTATGACTGACAATGTCTATCTGTATGGCTGACACTGCCTACCTGTATGGCTGACAATGCCTACCTGTATGGCTGACAATGCCTACCTATGACTGACAATGTCTATCTGTATGGCTGACACTGCCTACCTGTATGGCTGATGCTGCCTACCTGTATGGCTGACAATGCCTACCTGTATGGCTGATGCTGCCTACCTGTATGGCTGACGCTGCCTACCTGTATGGCTGATAACGCCTGCCTGTCCTACCTGTATGGCTGACAATGCCTACCTGTATGGCTGATGCTGCCTACCTGTATGGTGGACATTGCCTACCTATGACTGACAATGTCTATCTGTATGGCTGACACTGCCTACCTGTATGGCTGACATTGCCTACCTATGACTGACAATGCCTACCTGTATGGCTGACAATGCCTACCTGTATGGCTGACAATGCCTACCTGTATGGCTGACACTGTCTACCTGTATGGCTGACACTGCTTACTAGTATGGCTGACGCTCCCTATATGTATGGCTGATGATGACTACCTGTATGACTGACATGCCTACCTGTATGGCTGACACTGTCTACCTGTATGGCTGACGCTGCCTACCTGTATGGCTGATGCTTCCTAACTGTATGACTGACACCACCTAAATGTATGACTGACATGCCTACCTTATGGCTGACACTGCCTATCTGTATGGCTGATGCTCCCTACCTGTATGACTGACACCACCTACCTGTATGGCTGACGATGCCGCCCTTGCCATCCCCAAAGCAGCTGTAGTGGACCAGCTGCTCCAGGGCCGCCGTCTTGCCGCAGCCCAGTCCCCCCACCAGCACCACACCCTGGCACCGTGTGGGGCCCTCCCCATTCAGCACCTGCAGCACACACAAAGTCAGTGGTGGGACTGTTGGCACAAAGTCAGTGGTGGGACTATTGGCACAAAGCCAGTGGTGGGACTATTGGCACAAAGCCAGTGGTGGGACTATTGGCACAAAGCCAGTGGTGGGACTATTGGCACAAAGCCAGTGGTGGGACTATTGGCACAAAGTCAGTGGTGGGACTATTGGCACAAAGTCAGTGGTGGGACTATTGGCACAAAGTCAGTGGTGGGACTATTGGCACAAAGCCAGTGGTGGGACTATTGGCACAAAGTCAGTGGTGGGACTATTGGCACAAAGTCAGTGGTGGGACTATTGGCACAAAGTCAGTGGTGGGACTATTGGCACAGTCAGTGGTGGGACTATTGGCACAAAGTCAGTGGTGGGACTATTGGCACAAAGTCAGTGGTGGGACTATTGGCACAGTCAGTGGTGGGACTGTTGGCACAAAGTCAGTGGTGGGACTATTGGCACAAAGGCAGTGGTGGGACTATTGGCACAAAGGCAGTAGTGGGATTGTTGGCACAGTCAGTGGTGGGACTGTTGGCACAAAGTCAGTGGTGGGACTGTTGGCACAGTCAGTGGTGGGACTATTGGCACAGTCAGTGGTGGGACTGTTGGCACAAAGTCAGTGGTGGGACTATTGGCACAAAGGCAGTGGTGGGACTATTGGCACAAAGGCAGTAGTGGGATTGTTGGCACAGTCAGTGGTGGGACTATTGGCACAAAGTCAGTGGTGGGACTATTGGCACAAAGCCAGTGGTGGGACTATTGGCACAAAGTCAGTGGTGGGACTATTGGCACAAAGGCAGTGGTGGGACTATTGGCACAAAGGCAGTGGTGGGACTATTGGCACAAAGTCAGTGGTGGGACTATTGGCACAGTCAGTGGTGGGACTATTGGCACAAAGTCAGTGGTGGGACTATTGGCACAAAGGCAGTGGTGGGACTATTGGCACAAAGGCAGTGGTGGGACTGTTGGCACAAAGTCAGTGGTGGGACTATTGGCACAAAGCCAGTGGTGGGACTGTTGGCACAAAGTCAGTGGTGGGACTATTGGCACAAAGCCAGTGGTGGGACTATTTGCACAAAGTCAGTGGTGGGACTCTTGGCACAAAGCCAGTAGTGGGATTGTTGGCACAGTCAGTGGTGGGACTATTGGCACAGTCAGTGGTGGGACTATTGGCACAAAGCCAGTGGTGGGACTATTGGCACAGTCAGTGGTGGGACTGTTGGCACAAAGTCAGTAGTGGGATTGTTGGCACAGTCAGTGGTGGGACTATTGGCACAGTCAGTGGTGGGACTATTGGCACAAAGCCAGTGGTGGGACTATTGGCACAGTCAGTGGTGGGACTATTGGCACAAAGCCAGTGGTGGGACTATTGGCACAGTCAGTGGTGGGACTATTGGCACAAAGTCAGTGGTGGGACTGTTGGCACAAAGCCAGTGGTGGGACTATTGGCACAGTCAGTGGTGGGACTATTGGCACAAAGTCAGTGGTGGGACTGTTGGCACAAAGTCAGTGGTGGGACTATTGGCACAAAGTCAGTGGTGGGACTATTGGCACAGTCAGTGGTGGGACTCTTGGCACAAAGCCAGTGGTGGGACTGTTGGCACAGTCAGTGGTGGGACTGTTGGCACAAAGCCAGTGGTGGGACTATTGGCACAGTCAGTGGTGGGACTGTTGGCACAAAGCCAGTGGTGGGACTGTTGGCACAAAGCCAGTAGTGGGACTATTGGCACAGTCAGTGGTGGGACTCTTGGCACAGTCAGTGGTGGGACTCTTGGCACAAAGCCAGTGGTGGGACTGTTGGCACAGTCAGTGGTGGGACTGTTGGCACAAAGCCAGTGGTGGGACTATTGGCACAAAGTCAGTGGTGGGACTCTTGGCACAAAGCCAGTGGTGGGACTGTTGGCACAGTCAGTGGTGGGACTGTTGGCACAAAGTCAGTGGTGGGACTATTGGCACAGTCAGTGGTGGGACTCTTGGCACAAAGCCAGTGGTGGGACTGTTGGCACAGTCAGTGGTGGGACTGTTGGCACAAAGCCAGTGGTGGGACTATTGGCACAAAGTCAGTGGTGGGACTGTTGGCATAAAGTCAGTGGTGGGACTGTTGGCACAAAGCCAGTGGTGGGACTGTTGGCACAAAGCCAGTGGTGGGACTATTGGCACAAAGCCAGTGGTGGGACTGTTGGCACAGTCAGTGGTGGGACTATTGGCACAAAGTCAGTGGTGGGACTATTGGCACAAAGTCAGTGGTGGGACTATTGGCACAAAGCCAGTGGTGGGACTATTGGCACAGTCAGTGGTGGGACTATTGGCACAAAGTCAGTGGTGGGACTATTGGCACAAAGTCAGTGGTGGGACTATTGGCACAAAGTCAGTGGTGGGACTATTGGCACAAAGTCAGTGGTGGGACTGTTGGCACAAAGTCAGTGGTGGGACTGTTGGCACAAAGTCAGTGGTGGGACTGTTGGCACAAAGTCAGTGGTGGGACTATTGGCACAAAGTCAGTGGTGGGACTATTGGCACGAAGGCAGTGGTGGGACTATTGGCACAAAGTCAGTGGTGGGACTATTGGCACAAAGCCAGTGGTGGGACTGTTGGCACAGTCAGTGGTGGGACTGTTGGCACAAAGGCAGTGGTGGGACTATTGGCACAAAGTCAGTGGTGGGACTATTGGCACAGTCAGTGGTGGGACTATTGGCACAAAGCCAGTGGTGGGACTATTGGCACAAAGTCAGTGGTGGGACTATTGGCACAAAGCCAGTGGTGGGACTATTGGCACAAAGCCAGTGGTGGGACTGTTGGCACAGTCAGTGGTGGGACTGTTGGCACAAAGCCAGTGGTGGGACTATTGGCACAAAGCCAGTGGTGGGACTGTTGGCACAAAGCCAGTGGTGGGACTATTGGCACAAAGTCAGTGGTGGGACTATTGGCACAAAGCCAGTGGTGGGACTGTTGGCATAAAGTCAGTGGTGGGACTGTTGGCACAAAGCTAGTGGTGGGACTGTTGGCACAAAGCCAGTGGTGGGACTATTGGCACAAAGCCAGTGGTGAGACTGTTGGCATAAAGTCAGTGGTGGGACTATTGGCACAAAGCCAGTGGTGGGACTATTGGCACAAAGTCAGTGGTGGGACTGTTGGCACAAAGCCAGTGGTGGGACTGTTGGCACAAAGCCAGTGGTGGGACTGTTGGCACAAAGCCAGTGGTGGGACTGTTGGCACAAAGTCAGTGGTGGGACTATTGGCACAAAGCCAGTGGTGGGACTGTTGGCACAAAGCCAGTGGTGGGACTGTTGGCACAAAGCCAGTGGTGGGACTGTTGGCACAAAGCCAGTGGTGGGACTGTTGGCACAAAGTCAGTGGTGGGACTATTGGCACAAAGCCAGTGGTGGGACTGTTGGCATAATGGCAGTGGTGGGACTATTGGCACAAAGCCAGTGGTGGGACTATTGGCACAAAGTCAGTGGTGGGACTATTGGCACAAAGTCAGTGGTGGGACTGTTGGCACAAAGTCAGTGGTGGGACTATTGGCACAAAGCCAGTGGTGGGACTATTGGCACAAAGCCAGTGGTGGGACTATTGGCACAAAGCCAGTGGTGGGACTATTGGCACAGTCAGTGGTGGGACTATTGGCACAGTCAGTGGTGGGACTATTGGCACAATGGCAGTGGTGGGACTATTGGCACAAAGCCAGTGGTGGGACTATTGGCACAGTCAGTGGTGGGACTATTGGCACAAAGCCAGTGGTGGGACTATTGGCACAGTCAGTGGTGGGACTATTGGCACAAAGTCAGTGGTGGGACTATTGGCACAGTCAGTGGTGGGACTATTGGCACAAAGTCAGTGGTGGGACTGTTGGCACAAAGTCAGTGGTGGGACTATTGGCACAAAGCCAGTGGTGGGACTATTGGCACAAAGCCAGTGGTGGGACTATTGGCACAGTCAGTGGTGGGACTATTGGCACAGTCAGTGGTGGGACTATTGGCACAAAGTCAGTGGTGGGACTATTGGCACAAAGTCAGTGGTGGGACTATTGGCACAGTCAGTGGTGGGACAGTTGGCACAAAGTCAGTGGTGGGACTATTGGCACAAAGCCAGTGGTGGGACTGTTGGCACAAAGTCAGTGGTGGGACTGTTGGCACAAAGTCAGTGGTGGGACTATTGGCACAGTCAGTGGTGGGACTATTGGCACAAAGTCAGTGGTGGGACTGTTGGCACAAAGTCAGTGGTGGGACTCTCTAGTACTTAGAGAATAACACTAGAGCAATTCAATCCAGTTAACTGTGAAACAAATTTAACTGAATGAACAGAATAAGCAACATCAGGAATTGAAACAAGATGAAAAAGAAACCCTAAGGAAAGGAAGTTTTTATTTCAATGGAATGAAAAGTAATTGGGTGGTTGCACTTGTGACAGGGTAAAAAAAAAAGTTGTAGTGAAGGAATATAATACAACTCACTTATGTTTCAAATGGCACATGAAAGTTAAAGACAGCATCATACAAGCTCATAGATGCTTTGTATATTTACTGGAATGTCCCAACTTTAGGCTGTTAAGATATTTGGTTTAGTAAATCAAAAAGGCAAGTACATAAGGAGAAAAGGGAGGCTGGGGGTGGGGGGTGGAGTGGGGGGTTGGGAGTTGGGGTGGGAGTTGGGGTGGGGGATGGAGTGGGAGGAGGTGGAGGGGATTGTGGTGGGGAGGGATGGAGGGAGGAAAAGAGGGAAGGAAATAGCAACAGAAAAAGAGGGAAGAAAGTAGCAACAGGAAAGAGAAAAGCATGGAGGCCTGTCTCCATGGTGACAGACCATTTCCATTTCCTTGTACAGCCATTCACGGCCGATGAAGACGGGCTGGCCTTCAGGGTGGGGCACTTCGAAGTGGATGGGGGTCAGGTGCAGCTGTGGAGGTCTGATGGGGATGAACTGCACTGCAAACACGGCAGATATTGGGGCGTTTTCATAGGGCACAGAAAAATAAACTTTACACACTTTATTGAAAAAAGAAAATGAAAAATAAGCATAAGAGGGAACTACATGTTTACAGCAATCAGTTCTTAAAGTTGAAGTTAAAGGAGATTTCATGAGTGCAGCAATCCTGTGCCACTTACTTCAGCACATTACTTATTGCCAATGCATGCACTTCTTCCCTTAGGATGGTGACAATGACAGCCATTTGTCCCTAGCTCTGCCAATAGTGACATTGCAGGGACAAACGTCCCCCACAGTCAAGATAGCTGGTGACCGTGCTAAGGCAGTCCTTACTCTTGCTGTCCGAATGCCCAACTGTGGCTCTTGCTGACCGCCGCAGCATGGACTGCCTTTTTCCAAACAACGGCAGCTCCTCTATGGCACCTGGCATGGAGGCTGCAAAGGCAGAACCACAGAGTCAGTGTCAACAGGAATTCCACACACACACACACCCTCCAATTTGGACCAGAGCAGAATACAAAATATGCTTCAAGATTATACATTACTTATTTGTTAATTTCTCATTTTGACATCATATATAAAGGGTACAGCAATTCTTCTATGCAACAACATATCACTATTACATGAGAATAAGAGTCTTAAGAGTTAGCTGGGATGATTGTGCAGGGTCACAGATGGTAGTGATGGAATTTGGAGCATGTCAAGTGGAGTTAAAGGTACTCAAGACAAGTCTCTCTCAGGTTGCAAGCTGTCTTGGGTCCTGCTGTACATGAGTGTCCCGTCCCCATCTCCACTGACATCGTGTTTGTCACCTTTAGGGATGCATCCAGTGCCACAGCAAGAGCACCAAATCTCTCTAGGAAGTTGTGGCTGCACGCCAGTCAGCCAGCTACCCAGACATCCATAAATCAAACACACAACACTGGACACTGGTCAAGGCTAGGCCAGACGACACTCACTGGTGATGGAGTGGGGACGGGGAGCTGTGGACATGGGACTGGCACTCTGACCAGTGCTGGTGGACATCAGTGATGTCATGCTGTCCGAACTCATGTCCCGCGTCACTCCATACTGTGAAAAGTGTGGCACCGTCTGCACCCCTCTCTCACTGCCTGATGACACTGCAAAGGAGGAATACATCTTTGATAAAGAAAGTGGAGGAGACTGTCCAAATATGTCAAATATAATGATTACCTTTGTTAAAAGTTAAGCTTGTGTATATTTGCTTTTACAGAGCATATTTATTCCACTGAATGTATACATAAGATTTTAAATGGCACAAGTTATTTCTAAAATAATTTAGCTGAACCCTTTAAAGATGCCAGTGTTAACTTTTTACACTTTCTTTAACAAGGAAACCATTGGCCAAACATTTTCCGAATTTCTTCATTACAGGCATGAGGTTAGTAAGGATGACGTATTTGGCGCGCGAGTGACTTCCCTTGCATGGAGTGAACACGAGACTGCTTCGTAGCCATTTCTGCATCATTTCACGACCTATCCGACATCGTGTGAGGTGTGGAAAATGGTACGCTCGTGCTGTGTACGAAATTGTAGCAATGCCAGTACATCTAGGAGATCAAATTTATTTTAAATAAAGAACAGGCTCTAGCTCTAGCAATCTGTTTTCGCCAGGGACTTTTTAAAACTTGTAAGTAGCATGGCCGTTCAACAGCGGAGACAAATTGAAAAAACGATGGGTTCATCCCTATCGAAGCCAAGTACAAAAAAGAACATAGTCTTTTTTACTTAAAAAACACATCTACTTCATGAGAAATGGACAAGGATCCGATATCTATGTTTTTTTATTTTGTTGATCTTGTGTTGTTGGCATCCGTCAGTCTCGTGAGACTATGGGGGTGTGCGCCAGGTTTGGTCAGACCGGGGTTGAGAGGCAGCGTACTCTGTGGCTGTAGAGCCCGATCTTTGAGCCGCATGCTCTGTTGCACTTGTCGCAAGTGAAGTCTTGGCGTGGCTCTGTGGATGCCGATGCTATCCTCTGTCGTCTGCGTTCTCTCCTCTCCTCCCACTGCTCCCGTCTCCTCCTCTCGCTGGCCTGGATGCCAGTCTTGACGGCGTGTCTCCAGCTGTTGCGGTCAGCGGCCACCGTTTCCCAGTCTGCTGGGTTGATGCCTCCCGCCGTCATATCACGTTTACAAACGTCCTTGTAGCGGAGGAGAGGTCTTCCTGCAGGTCTGGATCCCGTGGCGAGCTCGCAGTACAGCACATCTTTGGGTATTCGGCCGTCATCCATCCTGCTGACGTGACCCAGCCATCTAAGTCGTCTCTGGCTGAGCATGGCGAACATGCTGGGAATACCTGCTTGCGCCAGTACGTCCTTGTTGGGGATGCGGTCATGCCAGCTGATGCCCAGGATCCTTCTGAGGCAACGCATGTGAAAGGTGTTGAGCCGGCGTTCTTGGCGGGAATACAGGGTCCACGCTTCGCTTCCGTAAAGGAGCGTGCTGAGAACACAGGCCTGGTAGACTTTCATCTTGGTGTTTGTCGTCAGCATGGAGTTGTCCCAGACACGCTTTCCGAGGCGGGCCAGTGACGTTGCGGCTTTGCCAATGCGCTTGCTTAGTTCGGCGTTCAGAGACAAGTTGCTTGAGATGGTGGAGCCCAGGTATGTAAACTCCTCCACCACCATAAGGGTGTGATCGCCGATGGAGATGCTGGGAGCGGTACTGACATCCTGACCCATGACTTCAGTCTTCTTGATGCTGATGGTCAGAGCGAATTCTTTGCATGCCTGGGCAAAGCAGTTGATGAGACGCTGCAGCGCCTCCTCTGTGTGCGCAGTCAGGGCAGCATCATCAGCAAACAACAGCTCTCTGATCAGGACCCTTTGCACTTTGGTCTTTGCACGGAGGCGGGCTAGGTTGAAGAGACCTCCATCACTTCTGGTATGGATGTACACACCATCCTCAGACTGTCTGAAGGCGTACGACAGTAGCAAGGAGAAGAAAATGCCGAAGAGGGTAGGAGCAAGCACACAGCCCTGTTTCACGCCGCTTCTGATTGGAAAGGGGTCTGAGGTTGAGCCGTCA
>JAWQFJ010003107.1:85250-95250 GCA_034096865.1 Theodoxus fluviatilis | reverse complement strand
ATTTGACAAACTACAGCCAACGCTTTAATGTGTATAGTATATTGCAACAGTAAAACTCAGTTACAGATGTATGATTGTATGAATCACTGAAATTAGATCAAAAATTTTAGCAATGATGGGAGTGGGTTTTTATCTTATGTCTGATGGGAGGTTAAGATAAGGATTATTATATGTTTTAAGTTCACAGAACCTAATGACAGTTGTGAAAATACAAATAGTTATAGTTTTCATATTATTACTTACTATGTTTATCATTCTCTACTGAACTTCTGAAGTGATGAATTATTTTTGAACTTCTCGGGGGGCTATACAGAGCAAACAAGGGACGGTTGCACACACAGAGAGAGAGAGAGAGAGAGAGAGAGAGAGAGAGAGAGAGAGAGAGAGAGAGAGAGTGAGAGAGAGAGAGAGAGAGAGAGAGAGAGAGAGAGAGAGAGAGAGAGAGACAGAGAGAGAGAGAGAGAGACACAGAGAGAGAGAGAGAGAAACACAGAGAGAGAGACAGAGAGAGAGACAGAGACAGACAGAGAGAGAGACAGAGAGAGAGAGAGAGATGGATGGTCAGTGTTTTACGGCCTATCAGCCTTGTAGGCTATGTAGCACGAAAATCACAAGAACAGTTCAGAGTAAACACAAATCAAGTCACGGTGTCCCTAGTTATTCGCCTCTTACGAATCGCGTAGGGAGACGCGATGGGTCAATTCTTACCCCGAACCCACAGGGAGAGAGAGAGAGAGAGAGAGAGAGAGAGAGAGAGAGAGAGAGAGAGAGAGAGAGAGAGAGAGAGAGAAATTTACATCATACAGCGTATGTTTCGTCATGTCATCATCCATGAACTACAAAATTCTTGTAGGCCGTGAGGCTTTTGTGCGCTCGAAATTCTTTCATCGTGTAGGCACTCACGCCATACAAGAAATAGTTTACAATCGCGATGTAATCCAGCGAAGGATAATCATCAGGACTGGTCGACCATAATCGAGTTGGCATTTCATAAGGGTCGTTGCCACAAATGTACATTAATTTGGTGCTGTATCTCAGCTTTGCTGCGGCGTCAAGGCGTTCAAAATAACTTCGGTCATCCGTCACTCCACGTTTGCTCTTATCCATCTTGTCTCGCGTTTACCCCAATAGAGGGAAGCAACTCTCGCAAACCGCGACCCTTACTAACCTCATACTGAACACAACACTTGACTGGAGCCAGTCACTCCTTTCTTTTTTATTTTCTCCTTCTTTGTCTTCTGCTGCTCCTTGTACTCTCCCTTCCCCCTTTCAAAGCAGCAGATGACTTTGTCTTCAATCCTCACATTTACATTCAAGCCAGATTTCCAGTGAATCTGGAGATAACACTTTGCAGACACTGCTGCTACAATACAAGTTTATCCTATCCCCACACACTGTGCACCCTAGCCACAGAAGGCATACCGGTGAGGGTGGAGATGGGACTGGTGTCGGAGTGGGCACATGTTTCTGGGGTGACCTCGCCACTGGCCAGGGAGGAGACAGAGGTGAAGGTCTCCTCAGTCTGGTTGGCAGCCTGGGCCAGGGGAGAGGGTCTCTCCCCCCCTAGTCTCTCCCCCAGCAGCAGCCCCAACCTCAGCATCAGGTCGTTCTGTGCCACGTCAGGGGGAGGGGGTGGAGGGCTTTCCTTGCCAGCTGAGTGAAGGGGGATGAATGCAAAAACTGACTTTCATGAAAGGTTGGGTGGACGAATAATTCAGGGAGAATGCAGCACTGACAAATTGAAAATATGAGGGGAGGACAGTTCTAAGGAGTAAAGGAATAACCACAGCTAATGAACAACAAATAAAAGAGTGATCGTGAAACTACTTGAGCAATGGATGATTCAAATAGTGCAAGAATGTTTTGTAAAAAAGCTTGCAGACAGAGTAGATGAACCAACTGGGCAACATATCCCCTCCCCCCCCCCCCCCCCCCCCCCCCCCCCCCCCCGCCCAAAAAAACACAAAAAAGCCATGAAAATGGAACATAATATGATGACTGCTTAAAGGGTCAACACTTATTGTTCTGCATCATGAAGAAATTATGGAAATCTGATATGCTTCTTTTCTGAAACACCGTCTCACCATTCCTGGATGGCCCTTAGCCTGGTTCTACAGCAGCCTCCACAGCACCACAAACCCACTGCTGCATGCTGCACTTCTCCAGGCATCCCTTTCAGAATGTGCTGTACAGGCCGAACATTTCTTGCAATCAGTCTATTTATATATTGAACCGTGGGGGTTTTCCCGATCTATTTATATACGAGCAGAATCAACGTAGTCTATATTTGGACAAACGTTTTTTGTCACGACATCCCCACCACCTCAATAGACCACACAGCTTCCCTCACCACCAAAGTCCCTGTCGTAGTCCGGCAGGTCGTCTATGTCTCCCGTTCCCATGGAGACGGAGACGGGGGAGCCCAGGGCCGAATCGCTGGAGTAGTGACCCGACATGGCCGCCAGCTCCGAGGGGGCGTAGGGACGAGTGGGGGGAGGGGGAGGTGGTGGGGGGCTAGAAGGCGACCCCAGGGGCTTGAAGAAGCGAGGCTTCACGGAGACCGGGGGCTGGCCCTGGCGACTCACTGCAAGAAGAAGTGGGAGGGAGAGGTCAGGCAGTGAAGAAGGCGTCGTTGAGTGGCGTGCGGCCAGGAGCAAAGCATTTCCCGATTGCTTCGTTTGAAGTATGGGATGCCTTTAAAATGATCTCAATGGCATTGAAGACGAAAGTCAATCCAAAAGGTGACATAACTATGGCTGTAATTGATGTAAAATCTAATTTTATGACAAATGTGAGATCAAAGGCAATGGTAGTAAGTAGCGAACAACTTAATAAATCAATCAATCCTTCATTACCACATAAACCTTCGAAGAGAAGCTTGAAAATGTCAACGATGCACACTGTACCACCTCCTCCCTCCCTCCCCCCCCCCC
Source organism: Theodoxus fluviatilis (assembly GCA_034096865.1). Taxonomy (NCBI): domain Eukaryota; kingdom Metazoa; phylum Mollusca; class Gastropoda; order Cycloneritida; family Neritidae; genus Theodoxus; species Theodoxus fluviatilis. The sequence continues at coordinate 92,317 of JAWQFJ010003107.1, read as the reverse complement.
CCCTCTCTCTCTCTCTCTCTCTCTCTCTCTCTCTCTCTCTCTCTCTCTCTCTCTCTCTCTCTCTCTCAGTACAGGTGACCCCTGGGATCGCGTGCAGCCTGGATTCCCTCCTTGCGGGCGCTTTGAAGCGGGCCCGAGACCCCGCAAGTCATCACACAGACGTCAGCCACAATCCCTTCTCTTTGGGGGGCACACCACCTCCAAACACACACACACACACACACACACACACACACACACACACACACACACACACACACACACACACACACACAATGGACTGGCCGTGCCGAGGCCAAGTCTCCAGATGATGCACACATTTCTTGCCAAGTACAAGGAACTCAACGAACAATCAGACGACGCCAGGCATAGGCAATAGACAAGACATGAGCTCCAAGATTATCCCACCATCGTGCAGTCCTTTTAAAGGGTAAAGAACGTATATATATCAAAGAACACTTTTATCAATTGTTCGGCAGGAGTTCGTTCCCATAATTCTTTCCCTCCTATAAGAGCACACACTTCTAAAACACAAAGACTCAAGTGCAAGGCTAGCAATACACATTGTCTCCTAGCTAGTATTCTGTCCAGGTTGGAAAGTCCACTCATCATTCCATTCAGGACAAAACTGTCTGGGGCGGCCTGGGTACAAAAGACGTGAAAATGTTCATGGAAAATGCTGGCCAACGAGAGCCAGACTAAGAGTTTGCACTCGGTAACACGGCCTCAACACGGCGTCCATCCAAGGACATCGTCTGCTTGTAAAAGCTGCAGTTGTCGGGAGTAACCTCCCATTGTCGTCTCACTGCCGCCATCGCACGCACGCAAGGCAAAGAAAGGCGCGCTTTCTTCCTATCTCTACTCTTTCATGCCCCGCAGTCCTGCTGGCATTTCGTGTAAATTTATGGATAAAGCAGAAGGCTGCCTCTGTACAGAAGATAACTGCACGATCCTCAGGCGTGTAATACCTGTTCAATTTCTTTCCATTATTCAACAGAAGGTGAAAGGGGAATGACGGTGTACTTGTTGACCCGACCTGGCAGTCCAGGCAAAGGGACGTAATTGCCGTTTAGAAAACCCTATACAGCATCAACTATGGGGACAGACAAAGAAGATGAGGCATCGCTTTCCCTTTGCATGAGAGGGGAGAGTCTCCTCATAGGTTCCTGTGTCAGAATCGGGTGAAAGTGTTGCGCGCACAGCAAGTCACGTGGTTCACCACTCCGTCTCTTCAGTCGGATCCCTGACAAGGGCAGAATCGTCAACTTCAGTGCCGCCGCGCTCCTCTTTGCCGGAAAAGTTGCCGCTCGAATTATTTCCACGGATATCTACTTTCCACCAGGTGCCTCGTGCAAACAAAGAATCTCTGTGAGAACCAATAAAAATGTCAAGGTCTTTTTTTCCCCACCATGACAGAGATACCCGAGCGGGCTGGGTTTGGGTAGGGCGCCTGCACTTTCCCACCCGCTATTACGCCAGATCCCTCTCCTCCACGCGCGATTGATAGCAGGCTAGACGTGGAGAGATTCGCGCAGACAACGGTAGTTAAACTTCAAGACGTACTTTCGGCTCTCTAAGACCCGCAACATGACGGGGGCGTGATATGCCACTAAGCAAGCACCACAGCAGCGGCAGTTTTTGACGGCGTGGCTGAAGACTAGAGCAGAAGACGGACTGTTTGGACGAGTAATCTAGCGAGGGCCGATATTGGCTGCTCTGATACGGGGCGGCCGCCAGGCAAGGGACAATACAACAAACAGGGAAAGCGGTATCGCTGACACATCACAGACAGCCCATGGAGCGTCGGTAATGTTAAACCTCCTGCATTCCGCCCTCTCCTCTAGGAAAAAGCTTGTCTGTGGTGATAAAGCGCAAACTGCTAGCTCACGGTGTGATAAGTCCAGCAGGAAGGAACAAATGAAAAAGTAAACGAGTAAATGAATGAATAAATGAGTTAATACAGTTTCCCGGTCTATCATCCTTTTTAGGCTATGTAAGGCCCCTGATCACAAAAATTACTGGTGATAATTAGAGTTAGAGGAGGAGGAGAAGAAGAAGAAGGAGGAGGAGGAGGAGGAGGAGGAGGAGGAGGAGGAGGAGGAGGAGGAGGAGGAGGAGGAGGAGGAGGAGGAGAAGATGATAATGATGATAATGATGATGATGATGATGATGATGATGATGATGATGATGATGATGATGATGGGAGAAAAAGCACAGAGGAGAAAAAGAAGGATCCAGTTTGTTGCTTTTTCCCGCCATTACAAAGGGGCCGACGAAGTACTAAGGTTTTCAGGGGGGAAAACATTATTTCTAATAATGCCTCTGGGCAAGAATTCCTAGACTTAGAATTTCAACAGTGTGATTACAAGGGCGGGCAAACGGCTGTTTGAGGCCAGTTTTCCATCACTTGGAGACATGGCCTCCGGAGAAGACGCAGGTTCAAAGCCACATTTCAATTCCCTACTTGTCATCAAGCAAGATGGCTCAGGTCTCGTTTTTGTGCAGTCTCTGCAGCGAACAACTGGAAAGCAAAAGCAGTCAGCGGAAGCAATCACACAACAAAAAAGTGCCTAGAAATTATTCGTGATGAAACTTCTTCAAAAATAGGACTTGATGACTAGTCCTTTTCCACTTTCGCGTCAGAGTTGGCTCAAAATACGACAGGAGGAAAACGGGATACCGTCCGCCTTTGCACTTTCTTCAGCCCGAGATGCCGTTCTAACAGAGAAACCACCTGACTGCCACACACAGTCTCCCTGTCTGCCCTCCCTCTCCCTCCCTGCCTCCTCCCGCCTACCCCAGATTTCAACGTTCCGCAGCTTCATTGTCTGGGCAGGGGCTCCGCAAATACCTAGAGTGAAAGAAGAAAAGCAGGAGGAAGAAAGGAAGAGAGAGAGAGAGAGAGAGAGAGAGAGAGAGAGAGAGAGAGAGAGAGAGAGAGAGAGAGAGAGAGAGAGAGAGACCTACATAAGTTTAACATAACCCCTTTCCCATCATGTCGAAGTGGCCATTTCTGCAGTAGGCCTACATTAGAACAGCTTGTTGCCAGCCAACCTGCAAGAGCTGACGCAAAGGGCGGCTCTTTGATTCAATTAGGAACTGGCTGGCACGGGCATTCAGAGGTCTCAGATCCATTCCCATGAAACATGCCGGCACCCAGATACGGAGGGCCCCGACAGGAGCCATCGCGCCTAATCCGATAGCATGTTTCATTGACTCCAGTAACCAGCTATTTTCGGCCTGGGTGCATCTCCTTACTTTGCCTTGATTGGGTAATGCAGTAGCGGACAAAGGGCTAGCGCATTCATCTCAGGGGAGGAGACAGGCGGAGAACAGATGGGGTGGGGGGGGGGGGAGTGGGGGGGGGGGGGGGGGGGGGGGAGGGGGGGGAGTGTGTGTGTGTGTGGGGGGGGGGAGTGGCGAGAGGGACGAGGAGGGGTGGCAATGGTATGGGACAGTGTAGAAGTTAGCAAGAACGCGGAGGTGGGGATGGAAGAAGTGCTGAGCTCGGGGGGGGGGCACGAAAATAGTGTAGGAGAATATGGGGGTAAGGGAGGTGGAAAGAGGGAAGAAGAAGGGTTTAGAGTGGGGGGGGGGGGGGGGGGGGGCTGCGTACATGGAAGAGAGACTAGAAAGAAGGGGAGTAGAGATGAAGGATGGCGTGGGATGAAGGGGAGGTGAAGGATGAAGAAAAGGACCCACTGCAGATGCCAAAATGGGAACAGATGGTGGGATGGGTGGGCGAGACTGGATCAGTCTGGTGAGGGGGAGGGGATTAGGGTCCTGACTCCAAGACTGAGGTGTGGAGATAATCAGTTCCTCCCGCAACCACCAGACTAGTCTGCAGAGCAGGGCCACCACCACAGAGTGCCAAGGTGGGGAGCATTAGAAAGAGCAGGGAGGCAGCCAGGCGTCAACCTTCTTGCAGAATGGAAGCCCTCGTCCTGACAGGCGCTAATGAATCGCAGAAGGGAATCAAGGAGCGGCGAGATAAAAAAGGAGTTACATCTCCCTGCAGCCCAATGCTGCTTTCATTACGATCAATACAGGCACGGATCCGAGAGGTGAGCCATTTATTAGAATTTCATCCTCTTCTAAGCCCTGCTGCCACTACGTCGATGCCAATTCGAATTCACGCCATGTATCTATCCATCATTCTCTCTCTCTGTCTCTCTGTCTCTCTCTCTCTCTGTCTCTCTCTCTCTCTCTCTCTCTCTCTCTCTCTCTCTCTCTCTCTCTCTCTCTCTCTCTCTCTCTGTGTGTGTCAAACATTTGCCAGTGGAGGCAGGCAATGGCCCTCACTAATGATGTAAACTTCCTCGGCCTGCAAAAATAAAGGCGAGCAAAGGCTGCCCTTCTTGCTGGAGGAAACAGTGCCCTGAGGAACTGTTTATCTCTGCCCAGACCCACGCCTGAGGATGGCGGGCTGATGGATGGCGTATGCGTGACGTCCAGGATGAGGGGCGAGGAGACACGCAACCCATACACACAATACACTGCTCTGCAGTCCCCAGCTCTTGCCGAGCCAGAGGGGAGGGCGAGCCAGAGAGACCGGAGCTAGGAAGTCCAGTGGGTGAGCCACAATCCACCATCAAGAGGTGTCTCTCTCTCTTCAGCTACAGCGCTACCCGTAGCGGTTTGGTTGAAGAGATGTGATAGACTCACACAGGACAGCTGCGAAAGTATTAATGACTATCGTTTATGACCGGTTCCACATGAAGCGTTTGCTGCGAATTATTTCACTTTTACTGACCTAGCAACAAGAACTTGGAGGTACACCGCAATCGGGTCATACTAGGAAACAGAACTCGTTTAGCACAAGACCAGATGCATGTATTTCGATTCCCCTGGCGAGTTTGGCGTTATGAACTAACATACCCATCGCGATTTGTCCTGGGATTTGGAGGTTTGACTTGTTCATATTCCAACAAAAGCCAGTTATTTACAAAGTAAATGGCCATACAATGGGCGTAAAGTCTCAAACCTCATCCTCTAAATACCAAGACAACGACATCATGGTCCGGAGAGACAGAGACAGAGACACAGAGAGAGAGAGAGAGAGAGAGAGAGAGAGAGAGAGAGAGAGAGAGAGAGAGAGAGAGAGAGAGAGAGAAATAAAAATTCATCTGCCTTGGTATTCCTATGTACATGTCGTTGGTGTTATGGTGTACACAAACAGACACGGCGTTCTTGTGTCACCTTGACGCCGTGTCCGACGCTGCCCCCTGGGGACGTCGCACATCTGCTGTCCCAAAGCTGCTGCTTCCCCGCCCTGTAAACTGTTGTGCTGGGAGCGGCACGCCGTGGCACTGAGCAATGGCCCAGGCTCTGCAGCCCCGCACCTGGCGACCACGTGGGACAGCGCCGCGCCTGCCCCAAGCCAAGAGGGCCCGTAACTCGCGGCACATATCTGTTTCGCCCCGTCACTTTCGACTGCAGGCAGGACGGCCTCTGCACGTTGCCCTAAAGCGCCAGGAATGCATTCCCTGTGGGTGCTGATCCCTGGCGGCGCTGCAGGTGTCGGCCATCTTACTCGCAACCTTGGGCCGTCTCGAACCTTTCCTGCTGCAACGTCCGGAAGTGACGACCAGGGAGCGTGCGGTCCAGGCGAGGAGCAGGCGTTCCCGAGGCGGCGCCTCCTTCCCAGCAGACACCGGGACTCCAGCAGGTGCCCCGCAGACGGCACTCAAGTTGACCTCTTGCCATTTCGACTTCATACGACGCACTGTGGTACTGCACTGTGTTCTTTTGTCACTTTGGTCTCCGGCGAAGACATTTTTCTCTCACAGCTCTTAAGCGGAGCTCAGCTATCGTTATTTGTTCAGATATGTTGTCCCGTGCAGGTGTATTCGCGGCTAATAATAACCAGCTCCGAAGTCTAAACAGTCGCAGTCAAAGCCACCTCAGATGAAACTTTCAACGGTAACAACTGCAAAGCACACAGTTTTACCCCATACATTTTTCTTTCAGAGGATAGGACACTCTCGTGTTCATAAATGGAACGTCTCGAAAACAGCTAAATTTACGAGAGTCGTACAATAGTAGGATCTTTACTTCTATGGCGACAGTTTTCGTCAAGGTATCGAACGTCGTACCTTTGGGATGCAAGGCAAGACCACACCCCGAGACCAGGAAACCGAGACTCCAAGGGCCGGCCTCTGCCGAAGTTGACAGAATTGGGCTTCCCAGGGGAAAAGCAATTATCACACGACAGGTTCCCCAGGCAACGTCCAACGACAGCCATAAGAAAGAGCAAGGGGCCGGGTTTGCCTTTCCCTCGCTGGAGACTCGGGCGGGAGACAAGATGCGGCACTTCCAGGCACCGACAAACAAACACGCCCAACCATTACCTCTCACACGAGGGCGTCTGCCTTGGCTCCGACACGGAGGTTCTCACAGGGAGGTAAAGACAGGGTGAGGAAATTGCCTTCGCTCTGCCTACAGACAGCCAGGGTGAGAGGACGAATGAATGTTCCCATCTGGCAACTGTGGTCTGCCCAGACCGGCCCTGTGCATTCTCAAGAGTTCGCCCTGTTGGAAAGTCACGAGGGAGGCAAGGCATAGAAGGATCTAAGTGCCTTCCTAAAGACAAGGACAAAAGAAAAGAAAAGATTAAAATCGGAAGTAGAATGTCTTCCTACCTCTAAAGGAGAAGCATTTACACCAAAAAGAAACGACTTCAGGACATCAATACAAACTGAGAACTCTCCACGGTTTACAAAAGAAAGAAGTGAACATCAGACCTCTCGTGATGTCCACTCCAAGCAGCGACGTTTCCCAATAACAAAACCCAAACGTGGCGCATGTCGAGATGGAAGCCAGGCTTCAAGGCCGGAAGAAGTCCCATTTTGGAGCAGGCTCGGATACCCCTGGGCCGTAGTTGCCAGGCAGGCAACTGTTACCAAGGTGACTGGACGCCGCACAGGGAACTCTGGAGGTAGCCATGTTGGCACCGCTGCCTTTACGGCCGAGACTCTCGGCACAGACACCCTCCGAAGGTCCACCTCTGCCTGATGTCCGCAAAAAAAGCCAGCGAGGGCAAGCCTTTAAAACACCGCCGAAAACTT
>JAWQFJ010003107.1:27750-80250 GCA_034096865.1 Theodoxus fluviatilis | reverse complement strand
TGCGGACTGCCACCAGCAGACAATTTTCCTCCAGCCCCAACAATGCCAGCCCAGCCCGTAGTTGGTGCTGTAACACGAGAAAGTAAGGACGGCCAAAGGCAGGGCGGTCTCCATGTGGGAGACGAATGAGCAAGGATCGACTTCTCTGTATAAGAAGAGCCAGCTACGACTTGCTGTAGCTCTGATGAAAGAAAGCACAGCTACACTGAACTGTAGCTTTGGTGAAAGAAATCACAGCCACAATAGACTGTAGCTTTGATGAAAGAAAGCACAGAAGCCATTGTGCAGCGTAGGCTATCGTTCATCTAGGTTTTTTTTCTTTGTAAAACGCAATATAAAAATGATGGTTAGTACAAATAACATGAACTCTTGCAGAATCAAAATATCATTTAATTGAAGTCTTACAGCTTTTTTTAAACCTCGAGGCATTGAAAAAAGACGGGTTGCCCAAACAAATCCTTGCTGTTTGACTTTCCGCCCATTTAAAATCGATGTTTAAAACACTACCGGTTCACACACAATAAAGTTCACACGCATATCTGCCTGCGGACCAGCGGGGCCGCCACTCTGCCTGCTTGCTGCCCGTTTCACAGTGTGGAGCCACGTGAATCCTGTTAGACACAACACTTCCCACAGCCAGAAGAGCCTGGTGATGAAGCTGGTGTGGGCAGCACGCTGCAGATGTCAAGGGGGATGCCGGATGCGGATTCCAAACAGTCTGCGGGGAAGTATACATGCACGCCACGGCCCCAGCAGAGCACCAACAGGTCGGATGGAGACCGAATGTCGAGCATAGCAGTGTCATCTCGGAAGAAATGCCATACATCAATTCTGGAAAGGGGAAAAAGCCACTCTCAGACAGCAACGGCCGAGCTTCCAAAACACAAACCCGACGTACATCAACAGACGCCGCGAGACTGCGCTCGCTAATGCCAGTGGCATGATGCAGACAAGCGCGCCCGCCACAGAACGCCCATCTACGAGGAAAGGGACGCGGGCAGTGATACAAAGCATGACGTAAGCAACGTGACGTAAGCGGACAGAAGATTAAAGGGAGCGATGGGAAGGCACGGTAAAAAACGTTTCCTCGCGTCAATTTTCGCACATCACACGCAGAGCTGCAAGACCTGGAGCATACAAACTCGCACGTGTTTAGCAGTTTAGGACACCGTCTGTAGATTCTGATTGGCATGACTAGTTTCTCCTCCGTACGTATGCAACGTAGTACAGGCGCGTTTTCTACGAGACTCAGGGAAGTTTGTCAAATGTAAAGTTATGAGCCTGCTACAAGTTGCAAAACCCCTTGTCCATCGATACGAAATAGAGACAAACGCCCTCAATCGTACACACAGAACGAAAAAACGCACGCAGGCATGCACCGACGAGCAAGGAAGAGCACAAACGCATGAACGCTTGCACCTCCTGTAGTAATACTCCCCAAAATGGTTGATATTTCCACACGAAGTATCACTGTGGACTGGTAGAGAAGGCATGTATGCATCCTCCTCGTTAGAGGAACTCCCACAGCCAAAGTCAACGTAAAACACCTCCTCTACATGAGCCAACAACCACGCGATGATGTACATGGAGGTATATCGCCAGCACAGACTGCACTCCAATAACGTCACTACTGCAACATTTACCGCATCAGCTGCACCACGACAGTTTACTCTGCACGTTTTTCCTTGCTCATGACGTGAGCAGGGCGATGTCCCTTTCTGTTGTCTGCACCGTGCTTTCCCCATTCGCCACACTTTCTTTCCACAACTCCTTGAACGAGCAGCGGGCGACGGCGGTATGCCGGCATCGAGGCCAATGCCGACGCGGCGCTGCGTCAGCCAGGACCGCAGTCGAGGTGGTCGTCTGCCGCATGGTCTTCCTCCCTTTCCATGGGAAAATTGGTCTTGGACGGCGCCACACACACACGTGGGAGATTGCGGGAACGCTGGATACAGATCCGACTGAGACGCACTGCCGAGCCAGCTCGCTAATGGTTTCGAACCAAAATAATTCTTGATGCGCAATTGCCTGGCTTCCTTGCTCGACGTTGCAGACGAACAAAAATAGAGGATGCACGTCAAGCTGCCTGGGGAAAAAATTGCGAGTTTTCAAAGACGGCCGTTCCCGATGTCATGGCGGACTAATGTTTTCCCGAATAACTTGTGCCGATCCACGAGAGGAGAAAAAAGAAAAGAAAAAAGATAACTACTTGAAGAAGTAGTGGAAAATTTTTCCTTTGTCTAAAACAGTTTTTACACGGCTGTTGACACAACATGTATGCACACGTACACTCCTCATGTATGTCCTCTAGGGTCAGAACGGGTCCTCTGATTGATTGAGGGCGGTACGTCGACAACAACAGCTGCACAAAGTACTGTGGCTTCATCATTCTTCACTACGTATCGACCTAATAATCCTCTTTCAAACGAGCTTTCTCGAAGATCTCTTCCGGTATTAGACCTCCCTCCCCCCCCCTCTCTCTCTCTCTCTCTCTCTCTCTCTCTCTCTCTCTCTCTCCCACCCACCCCACCCCACCACCACTATTGCCATGACCATCATCGCCACTGAAGCAATCACTGCAACGCAAGGGAGTAGCAAGGACAGACAAATCTACGCGGTGGCTCACGCTTGCCCATGACGGGGCAGAGCCAATCTGCCTATCTGCCATGATGGGACTGCCAGGCTCCAGGGCAGCCGAACGCCATCCCTCGCCAATTCGTCTCCCTGTCCCCCGGGCCTGACTCCCGCCTTAACTCACACCCCTGCTCCGGCACGTCTGGCTGGGCGGAGGGCGCCGGGGGAGTGGTCGAGAGGAGATACTTGCTTCGATCTCACCCTACAGACCGACTTCGCATTGGAGAGGGGGGGAGTCTCACTCGGGGTGATTTCTCTTGGTCTGAGGAACGTCTAGAAGCCGGAAAATCTAGATGGTGGAAGCACGGTTCAGAGAGAAAGAAAAAAGTTGCTTCTTGTCATACGATTTTACTGAATTTATTATGTGTTCCACAGTCTACAAGTCTTCTCTGAATGACCCGGAAACCTAGGAGGAAATTAAATCAAGCAGCCACGTCATACAATGAACTGTAATTCATTGTTAGTTTCGCGTGAAAGGTGGGATGGTGGTAACCACCAACGTCAGACACCTAGAAGGTCTTGAAACATGAAAACATGGCTATACACGTCAAACGCAACACGTAAAGAACTAATGTCAGCCAACATCTATTTTGTTTAGGCTTGGACACATTGTTTGCTTAGGCTTAGATATTATTTAGAAGGACAATTGATGACAGCAAGTTCAATATTGTGTATTGTTTCGTAAGAATACATGGCCCTGAGAGGACCGTTTCGGGGGACCGAGCGTTCGCTTTGTCCTGGTGGCGAGCGTTCGCTTTATCCTGGTGGCGAGCGTTCGCTTTGTCCTGGTGGCGAGCGTTAGCTTTGTCCTGGTGGCGAGCGTTCGCTTTGTCCTGGTGGCGAGCGTTCGCTCTGTCCTGGTGGCGAGCGTTCGCTTTGTCCTGGTGGCGAGCGTTCGCTTTGTCCTGGTGGCGAGCGTTCGCTTTGTCCTGGTGGCGAGCGTTAGCTTTGTCCTGGTGGCGAGCGTTCGCTTTGTCCTGGTGGCGAGCGTTCGCTTTGCCCTGAGGGCGAGCGTTAGCTTTGTCCTGGTGGCGAGCGTTCGCTTTGTCCTGGTGGCGAGCGTTCGCTTTGTCCTGGTGGCGAGCGTTAGCTTTGTCCTGGTGGCGAGCGTTAGCTTTGTCCTGGTGGCGAGCGTTCGCTTTGTCTAAACAAAAGTCAAGTTTACGTGGGATCATCCTTTTGTCTCCTTCACGGTCCCGAACTCTCCTGTCTTCCCTGCTTGGTTGTCTCGCTGATCATTTCCTCACCTTCCTCGAAGTCTTTCTGGGTTCATAAGGATCGCCAGGATGTGGAGTATGCCGAAAGTTTGCAGCTTCATCAAGTGCCTTGTCACGTGGAGGTATGGCTCGTCACTTCAACACGCCCTCATCCCCAAGTCCCAGGCCTCTCCCTCTCTTGACCCCTGACCCAGGTCACCTGCCAAGGGGAGGCAATTAAACCTGGCAGGTGGCAGGGCAGGTTCAGCCTGCAGGTAGAGACATCAAAACTGCCCGAGGGAAATGGGATCGGCCCAGCCACATTCCCCACTACACACATTGTGCAATGGCGTCCTGTGCAGGAAACGCAAGGGTGGCGCGCATGTGTGCTGGTGGTATTAAGAATAGATGGTTGTGTCGAATTCAATGTATCAAAGAAACATGATTTTCAGACACACATCACGTGCAGTTATGATCTCACTAGCTTTTGGGACACATATGCACCAGCTGAGGGCGATAATTAAATGATCGCTAAAGAAATATACATCACAAAATATTTTCAAAACATTGCAACTAAACAGGCAGACAGAGACTCTGTTCATTAGAAGATAATTATTTAGAGGGAAAAGAAAGCGGGAGAAGGCAATAACACAGATCGTGACCTCGCCCTAGGTCAGCCTTCATTATGCCCTGGGGGGTCAGTGCAATCCCCCAAGGCGTCCCTTCTCTTCTCGGCACGGACTGGGGTGGGGTGGGGGGTGAGGACCACCCAGGAGTTGGACTGGGGGTGGTACTTAGTCTGGATGCCATGCTGAAGGCAGAGTAGGTGAATGCCATGGACACAGGTGCGGCAGCGTTGCTTTCATTCAGGATCGAAGCAAGAACATGGACTGCAGAATTTATGGCGGACATTAGGATGAACTGCAAATCGGACTCGGCTATTAATAAAAAATATCTTTAAAAATGCCGGAATAGAGGTCAACATGGTATGGAGGCTGCGATGAGGGCGAGGGTAGAAGCCATACTGCATCGTACGCTTCCTCCACGCTGTCGTGCGGCCTGGGAATCAGTGTTTTACCCTCCATGGCCGCCCTCTCGCTGCGACTCCATCTCCCGGCATTCCCTAAATGCCCCTCTTTGCGTCCTTGTACGGAATTCACTCTGCTGGCCAAAGAAACCACCTTTACCGGCATCCATCATTTGTCGTTGCCATTTCATTTTTCTCCATTACCAAAGTAACTCCGTCACGAGGAGGAAGTCTGGGGAATGGTCGGGGCGAGCGCCGGGAGCGATCCATCACGCATTTTCTGCTTCAAGGTATCACGTGATTGGGCGTCGCTCTGCTTTTCGAAACAAACGGAAGGGGGTTCAACAGCGATGACATTTCGGACCCAGAAAACCATGGCCAAGACGTCGGATACTACTTCTCTCGGGGCCATTACAGCCGCGTGCCGTGGATGACCAGAGACATCGCTACAGAGGAGGGAAGCAGATGAGGAAGCCGAAGAAGAAATCGTCACTTTATTGCGAGCTTGGAACATCCGGTGCCGGGGGTCACTGGAGTGCGGGCACCGAGACCGGAGCGCGGGGTCACGCCGCCCTACTGGCGGAAACGCCAACTTTTGTCGCCTGCATAACATGATACCCCCACCACCCCCCCCCCCCCCCCCCCCCTCCGGGAATAAAACCCGAGGTTGCCTCCTTTATCATTTCGCCGTTAAAGAAAACAAAAGGATTGGCCATGTCTACTGTTCAGACTTTAAGAAATCGTCGGATAACCTTTTTTTCCCCACACGAAAGAAAGTAAATGGTCAGTGAACATCTAGAAAAAGTGCTCAAAAATCCAATTTGTTGAGGGTTCCCCCCCCCCCCCCCCCCCCCCCCCCCCAGCCACATGCACACTGGCAGAGCTCGTAGTACATCACTGCCCAACAGCCCTTTCCATCGAGATGAATAGGATGTGAGGGATGAGCTGACTATCGACCACAGAGTGCTCTATCTCGGGGAGGTAATGCGTTTCACTTCAGTACCTGCATCCTGCCAGCAGGAAGGAGACAGGAATGAAAGAAATGAGCAGGGTCGGCCTGCATGATGAGCAGTAGGGCAACATTCATAAACCCTTACTCATTGAGATCATTGACACGGCCAAGAAAACAGTATCAACAAATTCAGTGCAACTTCATTACTATTAACCAGTCCACTTCGGTTCTAGCCTATCGCACAACCACAACAAAATGGTTGTTCACTGCCAGTGGGGCACATGCTCTGGTGATCAACGATATCCCGATAAAATAGTAGGAGGCAAATTGCATCAATTTCCCTCTGTAAAAAGCAGAAGAGCCGATGCCATGGCGTGGATCAAGGCGTGCTGCCTTGCCTTAGAGACAACGAGAACAATGGAGCAGAGTGGGCGCGAAGTTGAGATCCATCGCGGGCAGTGTGCAACTTCACCGATCACGCTACAGAGTAGAGGTAGGTAAACGATGCTCTCTCTCTCTCTGGGCTGTAAGCGTGAGTGCTCGATCGTGCGATTACTAGTGGCGCCCACGTGGTTCAAGCATGGTGCCGTTGGAATGGCGGGCGGCCACGTGGTGTCTCATGGCACGCTGCTGAGTTGGAATGACTCAAATAGCAGCCATGGGTTAGCCCACTGGTGTTAGGCCTCTCAGGCGGTTTGTCTCTCCCTTCTCTGCATGCATGAACGAACTCATTGCAGAACCTGTGTGCTTTTCGGTCATGTCTAACGCGTTCTGTTCTACACTGGCGCGTAGTGCTACTAGTGGTAGCGATCGCCAGGAATGGCGGCAGATTGGCTACCCCATGGGCAAAGGCTGTTCCTACCAAACTGACCTGACTCTAAGCGCTCGCTGTAAGACATCCCCCGACATTCACTCGCCAACTTGGTAGCCCTGCGCTGCACTGGATAGTCGATGTGGTGGTTCATTTTTTCGCATTGATCTGAAGCACCGAGCTGTCACCTCCACCGTTGAATCCTCTTGCTCATAGATCCTAATATCGTCTAAATAACATGAGTAGTATTTATTAATACCCCTATCTATCACAGTGTGAGAAATCTTCTCACTGTCTGGCAAAACTGATACACAAATGCTGTCCGGAATACCACGCAACGAGTCAGTCGGCGTTCTCGCTGATGCCATTTTGCGGCCTGCTTGTGAGACCACGCGATTTCCCGCGAGAAAGGGGTGTGTCGTGGATAGGCTAATAATCCGATCAACCAGATAAGCTTTTCCAAATCGAATTTTACTTCACAAACACACTGACCAACTCGGGCATAAAAAAGTCAACATGCAATCGAAGGGAAAAGCAAACGTGAACAAGACAAGGCTATAACTACAAGGACAGCTGGGCCGATGGTCTTTCTCCACTTCTCTCACCATGCACAGGCCGCGGGCTTCCACCTCAGTATCCATCCCACTTCAAACCACGGCCCTAGCAGGGCGCGAGATCACACACAGCGGGAGCAACGTGGTTTGCCAGCCCATAGCCCCCCCCCCCCGTGTTCCGGGTCAAAGGTAAACGGGCACGGGAAGCCCGAGAGCCTTTGAAGTCGCCGCTCGCCCTGCAGGTCGTTATAGAGAGCACGCCCACCTCTGTTACCAGCTGATCAGCTATTTGCAACAAAAGCGAACCCCACAAAATACATCCATGCTTTGGCGTTGTGATGCCGGCAACGGAGGTTACGCCACCACCACCAATACCACCACCACCACCGCCACACCCACTACTACCAGCACCACCTCCGCCTCCACCACACCCACCTCCACCACCACCACCATCACAACCACCACCATCACCTCCACCACCACACTCACCTCCACCACCATCACCACCACCCCCACAACCACCACCTCCACCACCACACCTACCTCGATCCACCACCACCACCATCGCCACCACAGCCAACACCACCACCACACTCACATCCACCACCGCCACCACCACACCCACAACCACAGCACCACCTCCACCATCACTGCCACGACCTCCACTACCAATACCACCACCGCCAATACCACCACCACATCACTATTAAACCATCCACAGCAATTTCCCAGCACATCGGTGAAAACTAGTTACACAGGCCATGGCATACATACACCGTACTTCACTCAGTAGGCACACCGCAATGTCAACAGTTTTATCTGGGGACATGGTCTGAAGGAGAGAAAATAAATCCAACGCTGCAAAAGCTGAATATTAAACTGGAATTGAACTCTCGTATGTTGAAGTCACTCTACGTTCGACTGGCTCCAAAGCAGAATCCCCCCAGAAAAGCGCCTGTAAAACCCCGGGTGGGCATCTCAGTGCCGCCAGGCAGGGCCTATGGCAAACACCCAGTCAAAGACAATCAACACAGAGTGAAAGCCAATTTGGCGATCAATGAGCCCCGTTGCCCAAGTTAATAACCACGTGATCACATCCCCATGAAAACTCCCCCTGGCGGCCGTGAGGCTCTAGCGGCTGGAGGGGGAAGGGGGGAGCGACAGATGCGAGATTTGCTCGCCAATTACAGCCCCGCGTTCCCCAAAATCAATCGCGTGCTCGGACGGCCTCGAATGGTCCCGGTGGCCGGTAATTGTGCGTCGATAAGCTCTGTTTCCCGATCCTACAGCTTTTTAAGAGTCCCGTTCTGTTGGTTCTAGTCGCGACATTTGAAAATCATTTCCAATGCCCCGCTTCCTTTGTCCGCTTCCACGTTGAGCAAGTGCAGCAAGGTAAGGACAAAAACACCCTCTGCTCGAGAACTGGTCAGAGCGAAGACGTAGAGTTGCACAGCTTTCGTGAATCTCCACCACGCGAAAAACGACGTTAAAGAAGCCTTTCGTTGCCGAATATTCGCAGAGAGGGGATAGTAAACACCACAGGTCAGCAGAAACGTACGCCTGTCCCCCTGTGGGTTGGGGGTCAGAATAGACCCACTGCGTCTCCCTATGCGATTCGTAAAAGGCAAATGACTAGGGACATCGTGAACTGATTGCGCTTACTCATTACCCATTCTAGTTATTATCATGCTCTTTGAATGGCCTCACATAGCCTACAAAGAGTTAAAGGCCGTAAAACTCCACCCATCCATCCATCCTGTCTAAAACGGTCAGCATGCATATTACAAGAGAGACTTACTGCAAAGACACGGGAAAGAAAAAGAGACAGGAGCAAATAAAAGAAAACCCCATATCTCCCGCTTGAAAGAAAATCGAATTACGATTTTACAAAACCAAACTGAAAGAAACTCGTTGACCAGTGGCGGACAACCGCAATGGCAACTTTCCTGCATTCGAGATGCATTGACCTCACTTGACCAACATAAGTGGACGGACTGGACAAGACCGGACAGATGATTTGACTGACTAATCAATTGACTGATTGGTTGATTGATCGACTCGTGGGTTGGATGAACGTGTGACCCGCCGATCTTTCTATTCTGACAGTTTTGTCGTAAGAGGTTTGTTGTGAAAGAGAAAAGCTTTGTTGTTGCAATGGGAACGACACAAGCCCATCAAACGTCACGTCTTGAAGAGCTAGATAAACAGGCAGTGGAGTGTGAGTTGGCTCTCTCTCTCTCTCTCTCTCTCTCTCTCTCTCTCTCTCTCTCTCTCTCTCTCTCTCTCTCTCTCTCACACACACACACACACACACACACAAACACACACAGAGTTTTCAGACTGGCCAGTTTACACTAGAGACTTTGCTTAAAAGAACAAGTCGGTCTCAGACGGTGCGAATAAAATAAATAAAAAGAAGAAAAAATCAGGCAAGTCCATGCTATCGTGTCAGTACGAGTGATGAATGCGAAGGTGGCAGCGTGTTTAAACGGCGTGTTGACGCTGTAGCCTCAAGGCCGCCGTGTTTGCCGAGGCGCCGTTTGATTCGATTGGAAAGGCACTCCAAAATCAATCAATACCTGGAAGTGAAAAGCAAACACCGCCACAAGCACTCGTTGCTACTTTAAGTACGCGCTGCATTTCTCCTGTGGATTTGGGATCGACCCTAGGGATACCAACAGAGTGAAATCAAGAGCTTCAATAATGGCACGCATCATTCATACAGCGCTGAAAACCTCCCCGAGTTTAATAGTCGTGGAGAAACACGGCCTCTTAGCGTCACACGCAGGCGGTGGACGGCAACTTTGAAAGGCTTCCAAACATTCTCCAAGCAGGAAACAGACAGGGATGGCAGGCAGCGAAGCAAACTGGAAGACAAGTCACGGTACATGCCAACAAAGTTTCCAAGAGGAGACAAGAAAGGTTGTGACTTTTGACCCATTTCAAAAGAACAGTTGATATAAAAATGTGCACGTTACAGCAATGACTCAGATCTGTTTCTTTGCAAGAAAGAACTTGAGGGTGGGGGGGTGGGGGATGGGAGTTGTGGGTTGGTGGTGGTGGTGTTGGGGGGGGGGGGGGGGGGGGAGAGTTGTTTAGACGGTTGACAACCACAGGGTAAGATTTATTTTTCCATCACTAGGTCAGGAGGCAGCCCGCACTATCAGTGGAAAGCGATGAAAGCGACAGCAGAGAGGATGATTATCTCCTTCAAACGGTTGCAACAATGGCCACTTCATCAGCAGGCGGCAGGCTTGGGGCCAGGCAGACGGCAGCCAGCACTGTTGCGGTCACAGCAGTCCATGAAAAATGGCCACTTCAGCTGCCAGCCCTGGGCACCAAGAAGTATCGCCGGAAAACGCCGGCAGAATAATCCCCCCAAAGACAAGCATGCTTCCAGCGAGCGGTTCTTGCAGGGACTAGTCTGCCATTCTGGTCAGCTGGAGCCTTCGCCTTCCCGCGGGGGATGACCAGGGCTCTGGTTAAAGGGATAAAGTCGCCTTTGGGCTGCCCTGCTCCTCCACCCCTCGCACTCGCCCATCGTAAGCCCCTAAGCCAGAATGCACTGACCCTAGATCATTTCACTGGAAGGGCAGGGGGGATGCCAAGTGTAGGGAGGGGGAGGTTGGGGGTATGGAGGTGAGAGGTTAGCGCTCCAAGCGCTGTGAGACGCCGCATCGGTCAGGCTGTCCATAGAGGGCGCCTTTAATCCGAGGTCTGGACCACAGGAAACCGTGGCACGTATGCATATCGGCCTGGCCTCCATCGATCTCCTGTCCGCAGCCCCAGCCTGCCCCCAGCAATTAGCGGACACCGACGGCGCCGCTAAGTGGAGTGGCCGTGCGGGTCCCCCCTCCAGCTGTGAGTTAGAGACGCCAGGAAGGTGCAAATGCGGAGGCGTGGTCCACGAATGAATCGCTCGCATTAAATTTGCATCGACTTCCTCTTCGGAGCCATGGTTAACCCCTTCATTGACAACACGACACGTCCGCCACAGTCGACTCGTCTTTCCGATTTCAAAGAGCTCAAGTGTTTGTAAGGATGATCATGGAGACCTATACATCCGAGAGAGCGGGATGTGGTGGTGTCTTTCTGCGACAAACAAATCGGGAATGTGAAAAACGGTGCGAGATCCGACGTACACTCTACAGCGAAAAGTCCTTTTCAATACGTTCATCTGCCATTTCGTGCCCACTCACTGATGGATTGCATAAAGGAAATGGTCGCAGTGGGGGAAGGGGTGGGTGGGTGAGTGGTGGGGAGCTGGGGGAGGGGGTCTCGAGCGAGAGACTTTGGAAAAGGTCAGTAATATCGCTCTCACTACTACGTTTCTAATTCATTAATATTAAAAAATTAAAAAACAGAGAATCAATTGCTCTTTTGCGTGCTGGAACGTACGATTGTCGCTTACATGTATTAATCTTGTCCGCTCTCCTGGCCCCTCCCCTGTCTTCCTTTCGTACAAGTTTCATATTATCAGACGAGGCACAGGAGGGGGGAAGGGGAATAAAAACTACATCAGGCAATATGAATGAACAACCTGGTGCTTTTTTTCCCCGCCTCCGTCGAAATCAGAGTTCCGGTAGGGGAGTTAGATATCTGATCCCACAAAACGCGATCGAGGCTGACAGCGTAACTTGCCCTGCTCCGCCAGTCGTGAGGTGCTTGCAATAAACAGCGGACAGATTACACGGAAAAACCACTTGGTACGATAGGATAAAAGGCTGCATAGGAAGCAACGGCCATAACCGTCAGCATCCTCTTTACGAAGGGGGAGGCCGATTCGTCATTCAACGGGAGGGAGAGGAAATCGGATTTCCTCGCAACAAGGCCGTGCAGGACGGAATTAAAGCAGTAATCCCCTTCAACTTCGCTCGAGATCCAATTGGAAAATCAGCAGCGATTGTCCGTTCATTGGTCATTACGAGGGCTTTGGGCACGGCAAACGGCGGAACGAGCGGCCAAATGGCCCATCAGCCACACACCGTGCGCAGGACGTCAGGCGCCCAGAGCCGAACCCCCGTCTCTTCAGCGTGCCAAACATCATGGCTAATGGCCTCCACCTCGCCTTCGATCTGACAGCAAGCGTCTTCGAGCCGTGCCACCCTCCTTCACCCAGGGCCCGTGCCACCCTCCTACACCCAGGGCCCGTGCCACCCTCCTACACTCAGGGCCCGTGCCACCCTCCTACACTCAGGGCCCGTGCCACCCTCCTACACTCAGGGCCCGTGCCACCCTCCTACACTCAGGGCCCGTGCCACCCTCCTACACTCAGGGCCCGTGCCACCCTCCTACAATCAGGGCCCGTGCCACCCTCCTACATCTAGGGCCCGTGCCACCCTCCTACACCCAGGGCCCGTGCCACCCTCCTTCACTCAGGGCCCGTGCCACCCTCCTACATCCAGGGCCCGTGCCACCCTCCTACATCCAGGGCCCGTGCCACCCTCCTACACTCAGGGCCCGTGCCACCCTCCTACACTCAGGGCCCGTGACACCCTCATACTCTCAGGGCCCGTGCTACCCTCCTACACTCAGGGCCCGTGCCACCCTCCTACACTCAGGGCCCGTGCCACCCTCCTACACTCAGGGCCCGTGCCACCCTCCTTCACCCAGGGCCCGTGCCACCCTCCTACATCCAGGGCCCGTGCCACCCTCCTACATCCAGGGCCCGTGCCACCCTCCTACACTCAGGGCCCGTGCCACCCTCCTACACTCAGGGCCCGTGCCACCCTCCTACACTCAGGGCCCGTGCCACCCTCCTACATCCAGGGCCCGTGCCACCCTCCTACACCCAGGGCCCGTGCCACCCTCCTACACCCAGGGCCCGTGCCACCCTCCTACAGTCAGGGCCCGTGCCACCCTCCTACACTCAGGGCCCGTGCCACCCTCCTACACCCAGGGCCCGTGCCACCCTCCTACACTCAGGGCCCGTGCCACCCTCCTACACTCAGGGCCCGTGCCACCCTCCTACACCCAGGGCCCGTGCCACCCTTCTACACTCAGAGCCCGTGCCACCCTCCTACACTCAGGGCCCGTGCCACCCTCCTACACTCAGGGCCCGTGCCACCCTCCTACATCCAGGGCCCGTGCCACCCTCCTACATCCAGGGCCCGTGCCACCCTCCTACACCCAGGGCCCGTGCCACCCTCCTACACCCAGGGCCCATTCAAGCGGGGACATATTAGAATAATCTAGTTTCTCGACTCGGGCCAGATGATATCGATTCAACAAGCAGGGACTCCGATATGCCGCAAGATCTCATGCTCGTCCAACACTGAACTCGCTGCTCGTCTTTGAAGTCCGGAATTCGGTTGGAGAATTCAGCCTCGTGGTTTTAAAATAGCGCAGGCATGAGATGCAATCAACAAGCATTAACATTTCACACACTTGCACCCTGATAGGCGTTGCCGAGAATGCGAGGAATCCCGAGATTATAGGTAACGCATGCCATTAGTAGCGTGAGATTTCCAAAAGGATTACACTCGGGCACTAAGAAGGACATGAACCCAAATTCTTCCGAGCAGCGCACAATTCAAAGGGAGCATCTTCATGCGACTTAACGTTCTAAAGGGTGACTGATGGTCTAAATATGGGGTTAACATCAAAGGACGCGCATGAGCCAGAACCAGCAGACACCTAAATGCAGAAAAGGGCTCCATCTTCTGAGAACTGGTGGACGTGGTTGGGGCAAACGCACATCAAGGGCAGGAATTACCCTTTCTCTTGCTGCAAGTTTCTTGTCTCTGATGAAGTCGATCGCATGCAAGCAAGCACTGTGTTCATGAATGTATAAAGACACAGCACAAAAGGAATACAGTCGTACAGTCTGGCCCTTTTCGCTTGAGTCTACGGCTTCAAATGGAAGCCACTGCACCCATGCCAAACACGTTATTTAGTAGGCTTTAACAGCTCTTCCTCTTCATTTACAGTGAGACCTCCGAGCTCAGCACAGATCCAAATGCTCTGCAACGGAGAACGCTGGGGAAGCAAGTCCACTTACCTCCTCGTCTTGCGCGTGGATACATCTTCTCTTCGCTCAAGATTCGTCGTTATCTCAAGAATCAGTGAAAAACCAGCACCGCCTCTCCAGTCAGAGGGCTACTCGCCGACACCCTTGATCAAAAGCAGAGTAGTCCATGCGGGTTTGAGGTAGGGAGGGAATGTTCATTCCGCGTCGCTGTGCTAAGTGAGCCATCACATGGCGTCTATTCAGCGTCAAGTGCTATTACATCCCTACACTGCGCCATTACCACCTCTAAAATCTAATGGATAAACACGGTGTACTACGTTCGAACACAGGAAAATGACGTTGATTGTCAAAGGGGAAGCAACACTGACTCTTCACACCGAGCACCTACGCTTCGACTCAGAGAGTTTGTCTGGGATGGAGATTGCCTTCATTCAACGAGGAGAGAATAGTCGTCAACTTGGGTCTTCCAACAGTGAGAACTTCTCCAAGAGCAGAGTCGTGTTACAATAGGGCAGACAGAAACACAGGAGAAAGTACTCAACTCAGGATGACGATTTTCCACAGCTCTGCACTCCCTGTCTCGGATTCACGCCAGTCTTCCCTCCCATCTACTCTGGGATCACGTCCACTGGAAAAGTCAAGGGAACTCCCAGTCTGCTCAACTCCAGTGAAGCTCACTTGCACTGGCGCCGTGGGTTCCGGAGTAAGAGAGTCGAGATGATGGGACGTCCTTTCAGGGAGAGGCAGCGCGATTGCTGCCACCGATGATGCCATTAGGTCCACAGACACCGGCAGCAGCAGAGTTGGCCAGCCAGCCAGCCAGCCTGGCAGCGGGAATGAATGGCGCGTCCTCCGTCAGAGCGTTAGCCCTGCGCAGCCGCTGGAGTCTGAGAGCAGAGTGGCAGGGAATTCTCGTGGCATCCGGGCAGAGCAGGAGGTCGGAGTGATGTCAAGGCGCATCTACCATCTCCCCTCTCTCTCTTCCCTCTCCTGCTGCCATCCCAGTACACCGCCGCCACCGACTGCCCAGGCCTCGCCGCTTTCTGGCGAGTCGCTCCCGGACGCACGTGGGGGCACGCGCCATTTCGCAGCCAACCCACGTGCGGTTATTCAGTCTGCGACGTGACGTCACTGGCGGACAGTCGTCAGGTCACGTGACCCCGACGTCACTACCTTCAGTCAGCGCAGTGAATCACGGGAGTTCCTGGCAGCAAGAGCAGATGAAATTGCCTTGTTACCCATCCAGTGATTCCTAACTTTCTACCTCTTTGAGCGAGAAAATACAGTTTCTCGGGCAAGAACGCCGAGCTTGCATCCCTGACGTGAACCAGCTGTCGCCAGGGAAGTCAGCCTCAACGGCATTCCACCCACTAGCGCGCCTGGCTCGAGCTCTCAGAAACCTAGCTCCCCACCTATGTGAGACAGAAGTCTCTCACGTAACCATGCCTGATTAGTATCTAAGAGGTGTGTGTGTGTGTGTGTGTGTGTGTGTGTGTGTGTGTGTGTGTGTGTGTGTGTGTGTGTGTGTGTGTGTGTGTGTGTGTGTGTGTGTGAACGCACGCGATTGAACAATGAATGTATGTTTTCGTACCAGAAATACCAAAAATAGAGTAGCCAAGTAGCTCAGTGACAAGAGCTCGTGCACGCCTCAGTGAAGAAACTGCAAAGGCAAAGTTGGCATCCAGCATCTTCAGGCGGTAACTGTTTCGAGGCTTGCGAAACTTACGGTGTTTCTCATCACTGGGAAAGTGGGGTTCCACTCATTCCTAGCTCTTTCGCATCAAGATGATGGAGGTCAATGCTCCTGGATTTCTTTTATTCTTTTATCATCTTCACATCTGCCTTCAATGCACGTTTTTCTATAAAGAATACCACAGAGCAACTCTGTTACCACAGCGTACGCGTGCACTGTCTCGCCACGTTCCATTAACCATTTATGTTGGAGTTCTCGCTGAAGCAACCACCTCGTCTGTCTTAGTTAGGGATTCAGTCCATGCAGACAGTGTGGCCGCCTGTCGCATCTACAGCTTTGATGCGATGGCAGCCACCGCGCTCAACCCACACCAACGTCAAGCACGTCCTCCACGCTTCTCCGCCTGTGACAGCCGACAAGCGGACAGGCTGCGGTCTTGGGTTGCGTGCATGCAGAGCACACAGGGCTGGTAACGGGATGAAGAGCATTACTTGGGAACGCGGAGTCAGCAGTCCACGCGATTACGGCGGTGATGGCGCCTTGTTACGCCAGTCAGGCAGACGTCCCCGTGTGCCGGGCACTCCGAGCAGGCGCTCGGGACGAGAGGCGGCAGCTAAAAAGGCCTTCATGGGCCCTGGGACCGTTACGAGCCCTGCATTTAGTCAGACTCATCCACCCTCCAACAGCAGGCTGGGGAAATCACGTCTGTTCGCTTTGCAGAAGCTTCACTCTGCCTTAGCGGTTTCAAATAGGTTTGCCTCATGTCTTCAGCATGCACTCATGGAAGAAATTATGCACGGACTTAAAAAACTTTTCAATAACCTGAAACGCGTTGGTTCGAGGCAGTACGCCAGTTGGGAGCCCATTAGGGTCTCTGCCCACGGCATCCTTTCGCTCTGAGACAAAGTCAAAGCATATTTCAATTCCAAGACTGTCTTCCTCCTATCATAAAATAAAACTACAGCAGTCATTTCACGCCCAAGTTATCAACATCGTGTTCCGCAAGACTCACTCACCAATGTCATTACTTTCATTAGTTTTGAAGGCGAAAACGATCCCACGACCTTGAAACCCAAAACCCTTCCTCATCTCCTTTCTCCGCGTTTTTCTTTGTAACCTGGGGCCTTTCGAAGCATCTGGTAGTCGTCGCCATGTTGGTACTCGGTAATTCCGCTAATCTGTCGGGGTATCGCCTCGCAGGAACCAAGCTGCGCTCGCTCCGTTCTGGAGCGCTCTCGCCACTGCAAGACCCACAGCCGATAGATGGGATAGGCGTAACGCTGGATGCCTCTGTTGTTTATCAAAACAAAGCTACGACGGGTCCCCTCCGTCCTGGGAAGACGTGGAAAAGGCGAGGGGTTACGGGGAGTGCGATGGCAGGTCAGCTATGCAGTCTCTGCTAAGATTATGAAGGACGAGGAAGATCGGATGAAAGGCGGGTGAGAGAGGTATGGAAGGCTGTTAAAACGTACATCTCTCACGGATTGCCGTGCTCTGGTTGGAAAGTGCCCAGCTAGGACATGTAGCAATGGCGTTGGCAAGAAAGGAAAAGGCGTAAGATGGGGTAGCTGTGGAATTTCTTTCGTAACAGTATCGCCTGTGGTATCCTCGTGTTAATGAGGTCTGTGAAGATAAGATGACAGGTATTTTAAATACGTCATAACGATCTACGGGAGGACTGATAGGGATGGTGGTACTACGTCAGCCCCAAGATGAACTTGAGAGAGAGACCGCGAGGAGCATTTGTGCCCGCTGGCGCCAAATCAGAAGAAAAACGGGGGAGAAGCAGAGACGAAAGAAGCGAGGTGCCAAGCTGGTTAGAAGGCGTGATGAAGACAAATTGGACACTGTCATGCCGAGAAAACGGGTGTCAAGACAGGCTTATCAGGATGAAATGGAGATATGGCAAGGAGAAATGAAGTACGAGTGGTCGCTACACCAGCAAATGAGGCATTAGAGGGTATACATGTATGTAGGAAGGGGGGTACAGATAGGGTGGGGTGGAAGGCAGGAATTGGGGTTAGTTTTGCCAGCATCACCAGGGACGGGCTCTACACACGGGGGGCACATCTGTTCCAGGCTGGGTCGATGCAAAGACGGGTTGCCCAGAGAGATGGCCGTGACCGCGCAAGGCAGGCAGCCCAATCGACACGGCCATTACCGTCAGGCAGTGAGGCAACTTCCCCGCTGCAAGAAAAAAATCTCCCCCCGGTTTCCATGCTCCATCAACCTGGCAACTCCCTCATCGAACATTGTCCCACAATAATGACATGGAGGAGTGTAACTGTTTCGGGACGATTATTTCGGTCATTGCAAGTGAGGGTAGCATTAGAAAGCCAGGCGAAGCAAATAACCACTGCCAGCTATTGACAATTAGTCACACGACCAACCGATCGATCAACATGACTTCCGCTTTCGGTTAACGAACAGCTGCCGAACAGTTTGGAAACGTCCAGGGCTTGCAAACACGCCTCATGCCACGTCGCGTTCAAACTAATCACGTTTCGCCAAAAGCCACTCATCCACTGAGGTGACATCACAGCAGATGCTCCAGCGGTGACTCAGCAAGTCGCCAGACACAAGAGCTCCACTGCCAGGGCTGACGAGACGGGCTAATCATGGGGCTCAGGAGGGGGCCATGGACTTCCATGTCGCCAAGTCCTTCTGTCTCCCTGGCACTGCAGACAGGAAATGCCAGCCCAGCTTGGCACCAGTCAGGGAGGGATCTCGGCTGCACCACTCTCTCCCCTCTCCACCCCCGTCACCCCTCCACCCCCGTCACCCCTCCACCCCCGTCACCACTCCGTCACCACTCCACCCCCGTCACCCCTCCACCCCCGTCACCCCTCTACCCCCGTCACCACTCCACCCCCGTCACCACTCCACCCCCGTCCCCCCTCCACCCCCGTCCCCCCTCCACCCCCGTCACCACTCCACCCCCGACACCCCTTTCTGAATCTCCGTCACAACCCCACAACCCCACCCTCTTCCATTGCTCACAACGTTCCAGACCTGAATGCATGCATACCACTGGAAGTTGCGCAAGCTGGGTGCTACGAAGGAAACCAAGCATTAAAAAACACACACATGCTTAGAGATCGGAAAAGCACTTGCAGATGATACGTAACATTGGGGAAATGGGGAAGGACGTTTAAGACCGTGGAAGGGACGCACAGCACTGAAAAACGAGGGAGATTGCGGGGACCACACCATTCTCTTGTAGAATACAGCATTTCCCTCCTTTCCCTACGTCGAAATCCAAAAAATGACGCACATTCTTTCTGCGTGTCACACCCACCGTACTGCGATAGCGATGTAATCTCTTATCTTGTAGAAACAAATATCCCTGTATTTTATTTCCGTAGGAAAATTAAACAAGCCAGAGCCCATCTCCCACCTCTCAACCCCGAGTGTGCCTCTCTACCTTTACAACATACCACGAACTGCCCCCTCACCATCCACACCCTACAGAGGCACAACACCCCGATCCAACTTATCCACCCCACCCTCCACTCCCCACTTCTCCCACCCTTGGAGCCTCGCCAGTCTTCCCCTCAAGAAAGAGCATTCTCGCGTTCTCGCGTTGCAGAAGACAAAGCAGCCTGTTACGGCCACACGCAGCCACGCAACTTAATTCTCTAGGACAGCCCCGTATCAGATTCAGACATACAGCACCCTGTCCCACCCCACGCCCTGCCTGGAACAAAGCAGAAGGTCTGCCCCTTCCGAGAATAGGTTCCTCTTCAGTCTCTTTTGCAAGACATCTGAGATTCCTGTGGAATGGGAGAAGAGAAGCCTAAAGTTTGTGTCAAGGTCTCAGCGTAACTTCCGTCAAAACGAAACGGACAATATCTTCACTGCACTATTTCTTTCTCACTGCGGGTGAACCATCTTCTATGCATGATACTTACCGCCTCCTCAAAGTGTTACATACCTGCAGCAGCCATCCACCCCTCCATCCTACCCCCACCCCACTCCCCCGGCGTACACATAAGCATGCACATCAGAAGTCTTCATGTGCGCAGCTATGTTTCCCAGGTTCACGTCATGCCTTTGGCATCAACAGCAACGTGTTAATTCATCGTGTACTTCCAGTGTTCTGTGGTGTGGTTTTCCCTCTGGTTCGAAATGAACTCCACTCACCCTCCCTGCTCCTTTTTGCCAGGCACCTCTCCATCCCTTTCCTTCTCTCCCTCGGCCCGCCCTGCGCAGCTGCAGTGTACATCAGCCATCTGGCTTTCCTATTGAACAGCTTCCTTGATGCGAGCGGCAGGCTTGCACATGGCTGCATTCTTATCTACACCCACTTCCCATGACAGGACATGCGATCTGTTGCATGTCGGTGGGTGTGTGTGTGTGTGGGGGGGGGGGGGGGGGGGGTTGAGTGTGTGTGTGTGTGTGTGTGTGTGTGTGTGTGTGTGTGTGTGTAGGTGTGTGTGAGTGTGCAGGTGGTGTGTGTGTTGTGTGTGTGTGTGTGTGTGTGTGTTTGTGTGTGTGTTTGTGTGTGTGTGTGTGTGTGTGTGTTAGTTTGTGTGTTTGTTTGTGTGTGTGTGTGTGTGTGTGTGTGTGTGTGTGTGTGTGTGTGTGTGTGTGTGTGTGTGTGTTTGTGTGTGTGTGTGCGTGTTTGTGTGTGTGCGTGTTTGTGTGTGTGTGTGTGTGTGCAGGTGGTGTGTGTGTTGTGTGTGTGTGCGTGTTTGTGTGTGTGTGTTTGTGTGTGTGCGTGTTTGTGTGTGTGTGTGTGTGTGTGTGTGTGTGTGTGGATGTGTGTGTGTGTGTGTGGAGGTGTGTGTGTTTGTGGGTGCTTGTGTGTGCAGGTGGTGTGGTGTGTGTGTGTGTGTGTGTGTGTGTGTGTGTGTGTGTGTGTGTGTGTGTGTGTATGCAGGTGGTGTGGGGTGTGTTTGGGGGGGGTGGGGTGGAGATGTGTGTGTGGGGGGAATAGGGGTAAGTGGGTGGGGCGATGGGCTGGAGTAGGGGCTGTGGAGTGTAGTGGTGGCATTTGATTGCAGTGGGCAGGGGTGGTCTGAGAGTGGCGACGTTTTGAGTGGAGGAGAACCAAACCTTTTCTGATTTCTTCATTAGCAACGTGTGAAGAGTCTCAAGGACAGGCTTCACGCATCGTCGCTGCCAAACACGACAGCCAATTATCCACTGATTGGCACTTGGCTCAGCCTAAGCATTTTCACACAAGTAAGTGCACAAAAACGCTCTCAGTCTAACGAGGTGAGGACTATTCGAACGCAAACTTACATACGCACTTGACGAAAGGGAAGACTTTTTGGTATGAAACTGGCTCGCCCACACGACGTGGTATCGGAAGATGTGGAGGTGGATGTGAAGGTGGGGTGGGGTGATTGATGAGGATGGCAGTGCGTAGGTGGGTGGAGGACAGAGACAGTGAGGGAAGACGACATTTCAGAGGAAAATGGCGTGGGAGACAGACCCAAAATACCTCTCCCATTTCCGGGTCCTCTACACTTCCTGTCTGTCTCCTCCTCACTTGCCCTTCCATACGTGGCGTCTTCTCCCGTGCCCGCCTTTTCCATGGCAGGAGACGCCGGTAGTCCAAATGTAGTCCGATGTCAAAGGGTAGTCCAGTGTCAATCCAACATCAGACCAAGAGTTGTCCAATATCAGTCCAAGAGTAGTCCAATATCATTCCAAAAGTGGCCCAATATCAGTTTAAGAGAACTTCAATATCAGTCCAATGTCAATCTAACAGCAGTTCAATATCATCCCAAGAGTTGTCCAATATCATTCCAAGAGTAGTCCAATATTCCAAGAGTAGTCCAATATTCCAAGAGTAGTCCAATATTCCAAAAGTAGTCCAATACCAGTCCAAGAGTAGTCCAATACCAGTCCAAGAGTTGTCCAATTTCACGTCAACATCCGTTCAAGAGTAGTGTCCAACATCAGTCCATTAGTGATGAAATGTCAGTCTACTACGAGCTCAACAGTAGTCTAATACGAGCTTGATTAGAGAGACAGAAAGAGATTCGACACGACTGGCCCTAGACGACCTTGGTCGAGCCATAACTGGAGAGAGAGAGAGAGAGAGAGAGAGAGAGAGAGAGAGAGAGAGAGAGAGAGAGACAGAGACAGAGACAGAGAGAGAGAGCAGGAGAGAGAGCGAAAGCATGAATGACAGAGAGAGAGATGAGAGAGAGAGAACGAGAAAGAGAAAGAGAGAGAGAGCATGAGAGAGAGAGACAGAGAGCATGAGAGAGAGCATGAGAGAGAGCATGAGAGAGAGAGCATGAGAGACAGAGAGCATGAGAGAGAGCATGAGAGAGAGAGCACGAGAGAGAGACAGAGAGCATGAGAGAGAGCATGACAGAGCATGAGAGAGAGACCATGAGAGAGCATGAGAGAGAGAGCATGAGAGAAAGAGCATATGAGAGAGAGCATGAGAGAGCATGAGAGAGCATGAGAGAGAGAGCATGAGAGAGAGAGCATGAGAGAGCCTGAGAGAGAGCATGAGAGAGAGAGAGAGCATGAGAGAGAGAGCATGAGAGAGAGAGCATGAGAGAGAGAGCATGAGAGAGCATGAGAGAGAGAGCATGAGAGAGCATGAGAGAGAGAGCATGAGAGAGCATGAGAGAGAGAGCATGAGAGCATGAGAGAGAGAGCATGAGAGAGCATGAGAGAGCATGAGAGAGAGCATGAGAGAGCATGAGAGAGAGCATGAGAGAGCATGAGAGAGAGCATGAGAGAGCATGAGAGAGAGCATGAGAGAGTATGAGAGAGCATGAGAGAGAGAGCATGAGAGAGCATGAGAGCGCATGAGAGAGAGAGCATGAGAGAGAGCATGAGAGAGCATGAGAGAGCATGAGAGAGCATGAGAGAGCATGAGAGAGCATGAGAGAGCATGAGAGAGCATGAGAGAGCATGAGAGAGAGAGCATGAGAGAGAGAGCATGAGAGAGCATGAGAGAGAGAGCATGAGAGAGCATGAGAGAGAGAGCATGAGAGAGAGCATGAGAGAGCATGAGAGAGCATGAGAGAGAGAGCATGAGAGAGAGCATGAGAGAGAAAGAGAGAGAGAGAGCATGAGAGAGCATGAGAGAGAGAGAGAGAGAGAGAGAGAGAGAGAGATCGTTGAATCAGATGAAATAACTGACCATGGAAATGGATTTTACTGCACACAGCAACGCCGGTGACAATGACCACAACGACGATGACTACAGACCACACAGCTTCACACGCGTTTCCCTCTCGCGAGGAGCGGTGTAGCTCTACCCGCCCTGGAAGGCTGTAGTGACGCAACACTGCAAATGAGCATTACATCGCGAGGAGCGAGAGGAGGAAACACACTACCGGCCCTCGCTCTATCACTCTGTCAGAGCCAATCGTCTCGTCTGAAGCGCATCCTGGTGTAGCCACACACACTTGCCACACTGCTAGCGTCCTAGCCTGTTAGGGAAAGGGATTTTTTTTTTCGGTGCCACTCACACTGGCAACTCGGGACAAAGAAAATCAATGGGAGCTCACAGAATCTCTCCACTTGGCCGACCACGTTTGACACTTTAATTATAAACTCGACCTGGAAGCAACCCCATCCACAGTCAGCCCAAAGATGCGACGCCGCGCTGGAGAGATCACGTGGGAACGAGAAGAAAGACGACGTGTCTCAGGCAGCCAAACTCCCCACACCTGGCGTGCACAAGCTGACTTTTTTTAGACAGGAAACCTTCGCTCCTCTGGCCTCGGGCGCGGAAATAAAAGCTAATCCTCGGAGTTTGACTGTCATCCGCACGCATCGCATTCACGCAGTCTGACGGGCAGAATAGTCACGCCAGGCGAGACACACGGGGAGAGAGGTATCTCACACACACACACACACACACACACACACACACACACACACATCACACACAACACACACACACACGGAGAGAGAGAGAGAGAGAGAGAGAGAGAGAGAGAGAGAGAGAGAGAGAGAGAGAGAGAGAGAGAGAGAAGGGGTGGGGGGGGGGGGGGGGGGGCGGGACAGACATGGACGAGGCAGCGGCCATAACACAACGCACATCCCTCAGTTTTCCCCCTACCCCTCCTCGGCCTGGGTCGCTGTTGCTGGGGCCCATTGCCCGGCCTCAATCGGCCGCTATCCAACCCTGACCTACCTCGCATGACTCAGAGTGGAGGGTCGCCCGTAATCCATCTCCCTCCTGGAGCAAGGGTAGTGGGCAGGAGAGGGGGCAGCAAGGGGACAATACCCTTGCCTACTTATCCCGGTAGGTGTCACCAAAACACAATCACGGCACGAGGCTTTCCGCGGGGGGCCACAGAACAACGGCGCCCTCTGTCTGTGATAAAACCCTATCGCAAAGGGAGGCAACTCGAGTCCCTGCTCGGGTTGCCCATGGGTTGTCTGGAACGCAGGGGAAGCAAGGGGATGAAGCGGCTCGGCAGAGGGGAGGGGGAGAAGGGGGGGGGGGTGGAAATGGGGGGAAGGGAAGCACGGTTAAGGGCTCCGAAGAGGTGAATGGAGAGAGGGAGGGGGAGAGTACGAGGGGGGTGGAGGTGTGCTACAAAGCGAAGCAGGGCCAGGGGTCGGCCACACGGGTCTGCTACCCCTGTCTGTGTTCCCGTCCGGACCCCGAGGTCGTTTGCCATGCAAGGACCGGAGGAAGGGGACGCTCCCTATGGAGGTGTTTGGAAAGGGCTCTTGCTCCCTCTGGCTGCTGTGACCGCAATGATCCACGGGGCCACTGCACTGTAAAGCGACTTCAAGGGGGCGCTGCCCCTCTAGGCAAGTGTTCACGGCTTTGTTCCGATTTCACAGAGAGGTAGTTGCGTGTGTCAACTTGCAAGTCTCTTTCCGATATTGATCCTGAGAAATTGATCCTGCCATCCATACGAGCCTCCGTAGCCCGCTATTCGAGACACGCCGAGCAAGAGCGGCAGTCTTTTCCATGGTGGGTGGTCTTACCAGCATTTCTGTGTCGCATCACTGTGATAGCAATCAGTTGAACATCAGACCTGGAGGTTAAAAGATCGACCCTAAGGCTTAAGAACAGAACTTGTGAGATAATAAACCAGATTTGCGCACGATAACTTAACTGTGCTTTCGTTGCATTTCGGAGTAGCAGTCTCGGGGCGATAGCCTATCCCTCTACCTAACTACGGCATCATGTTTGAATCTTTCTCCTCCCTCGTCATGTCTCAAGACGCCCTCCATTGAAGCAACAGATGACAGTGACACCTTCACCCAAATGACTTCTGCCTGACCTCAGCACCGGAGCAATTCGAGTCGGGGGCCAATTTTGGAAGGGAATGGCCGACACGAGGTTGTTGACGTGATAATTCTCTAGGTGGAAAAGGCAACACAACATATTATTCCTGGCTGATGACTGCCAGCGAGGATGAAATTCCACTGTTGGTCCAGCACGAGGGTCCTTTGACAAGAACAGGGGGCTGTTGCTAGAGAAAACGACTGGAGTCCGAGGAGTGCAACGCATGCATGGACAATTCTCCTTGTCCCAAGGAACAAATTGACAGAGCCAACACGGACGCCCAGACCTTCACAAGTGGGCAATGGATGGCGAGGGGACGGAAGGGAGAGACAAGCTAGAGGGCGTGCTCGGGATGTGGACATCAGGTTCGAGTGGTGATACAGAGCGAGGGCCGCCCGCCGCCTTGTGTGTGAAGGCATAGACTCTCGCTTTGGAAAACAAAGATCAATGCACTGAGAAAGAAAGGGATTCCCCTTTCCGTTTTATATCCAGCTGAGAGAGCTGCGGAATTTCAACCCTGCTGTCAAATACGAGGCAAAGAGAAACGCATATGCCTGTCTGCACATAAACGAGCACAACAGCATGGAAACGCGTAAGTGCACGCATCATGCACACACACACACACACACACACACACACACACACACACACACACATACACGTTAAAATATTCATTATCATACAAGTTTGCATGAGTACACTTTCAAAACTGTCAAACTTGCAAGCATGCATTTATCCATTCGCACAGCACATACACTTACATACATGCATGTCCTAACAAATACCAGCAAGCTGGCAATGCACATACACATACACACATTCAAATACACACATGACACTCAAATACACACACACGCACTGTCGTCTGTCTCCCCCTCCCCCCCCCCCCTCTCCTCTCTCTCTCTCTCTCTCTCTCTCTCTCTCTCTCTCTCTCAAATTCACACGCGCGCGCACCTCGGCAACATCAGAACATTTGCAACATCCGGACCCGTGCCCACACATGTTCGATCAAGAAGCTCGGCAAACACTAGACGACATAAAAGTATAATACAGTTAGCCACCATCAGCAGTCAATGACCACAGCCAATTCTCTCCTCTCTCTCTATCATACATTGTCCATTCTTCACATATGCTTACTTCAGGCCACCCCTGGCTGAAATATTGGAGGGGTTCCGGCTCATTGGGGGTGGGGGAGTAGGGGAGGGAGTGTACACCAAGAGGCTTTGGCCTACATGTATGTATTTGTTTTTAACATTTGGATGTTTAGAAAATTGTTTTTTATGTATATGTCATTGTAGTCACTTCAAGTTCCATATTTAAATTTTGCTTCTGTGGTACACTATCTACCCATTTTAGTATGTTTAAGAAATTACACATGTATAATTCTTGCGATAATTATACTGACTCTCTCTCTCTCTCTCTCTCTCTCTCTCTCTCTCTCTCTCTCTCTCTCTCCCACCCTCTCTCTCCAACTCACCCATCCTCTTACTCTCCCTAGCGCGCCGCCCCCCCCCCCTCTCTCTCTCTCTCTCTCTCTCTCTCTCTCTCTCTCTCTCTCTCTGGCCACTTACCTGGGAGCGAGGAAGGGGGAGGGGCCTTGGGCGAGATCTGGGTGGCGGTGTCGATGATGGGGGGGCCAGAGGTGGCGGGGGAGGGGCGGGCCTGCATGAAGGTGGTGAAGTGGCCGTTGGTCTTCATCCGGGGTCTGTAGATGCCCGCCCCGTACCCCTCGGCGCCCCCAGCACCCCCTTCGCCATTTTGTACGGGGGACGATGCCACACCTGCAACGCCAGAACCAATAAAGTGTGACATGAAATTAGATTAAATTAATATATACGATTGCAAAAGTCGATGTAAAGTTAAAATGAGGTCATACAACAAACACCAATCAAAGCGTGTTTGAAGAAGAACATAGCAACCAACACATGGCTCGTCCAAAGAGACCAACAACCAACAAGAAGGGCAAAGCCCATACGACTCACATGCTTGACCTTGACCTTTATATGACCTTGACCTTCAGGTGACCTTCAAGGTCAAGGTCAAATAACTAAACCTACCAATGACATCATACACTAAGAACTGCTTTTCACATTTTCCCTTCCAAAATACATGTGACCTTGACCCAAGGTCAAGGTCATCCAAGGTCATGCAACACAAAGCTGTTAATTCAAGACATAGGAAGCACAATGGTGCTTATTGGCACTTTCTACCATGAGATATAGTCACTTTTAGTGGTTCACTACCCCATTTTGGTCTCATTTCATAAGGGTCAAAGTGACCTTGACCTTGATGATATGTGAACAAATGTGTCTCATGATGAAAGTATAACATGTGCCCCACATAATTATTAAGTTTGAAACAGTTATCTTCCATAGTTCAGGGTCAAGGTCACTTCAAAATATGTATACAATCCAACTTTGAAGAGCTCCTGTGACCTTGACCTTGAAGCAAGGTCAACCAAACTGGTATCAAAAGATAGGGCTTGCTTTGACCTATATACCACTTGTAGCTAAGGTCGCCATTCTCAATAACGTGGGAGAAAATTGGGAAAATGTGAAAAATGACTGTTTTTGAGACCACATTTATGGCTCCTGTGACCTTGACCTTGAAGCAAGGTCAAGTCACTATGTATGTTTTTTGAGGCCTTGTCATCATACACCATCATGCCACATTTGGTGTTGATAGACTTAATAGTCTCCGAGA
The DNA here is from genome assembly GCA_034096865.1 of Theodoxus fluviatilis. NCBI lineage: Eukaryota > Metazoa > Mollusca > Gastropoda > Cycloneritida > Neritidae > Theodoxus > Theodoxus fluviatilis. The sequence goes on along the minus strand of JAWQFJ010003107.1, from coordinate 52,478 downwards.
AAAATCCAACGTTTAAGTTTTTTACGCCCGGACGGACGGACGGACGGACGGACGGACGCCCGGACGGACGGACGACACGGCTCAGTACATAGACTCACTTTTGCTTCGCATGTGAGTCAAAAATTCCGAGCGAGGAAAGACTTCAGTATCAGGGTAGCTTGCTCCTGACTGGTGCACTCTTCCGTCGGTTCGTCAAGATTCGTATGTAAACTGTATTAAAGCAAAACGTGATAATTCGATCAAGAAAATTTGATATGCAATTTTTTTTAAATCTAAGAACGCTTCCGCCCGATTTTCCTGCGAATCAATACAAATCAATGACATTCGATTCAAGCTCGGACTTCGTGGCGGTCAGGCGATGCAGCATATCAGCCAATGAGACGTTTTCTACCAAACTGCTTTGGCACGTGGCTTCGAAAGTCCTCTCTACGATACATGTACAACTGTGAAACCTGAAGTCGTAGTGGTCATGAAACGCTTCGCATGCAGTCAAACAACTCAATGCATCGATTTTGCATTGTCAAGTGTTCAGCTAGATCGTTCTACTAAGTCGTTATCCAGCAACATGATAGTCCTCTACGTCCCCAGAAACGCCGATCAATGAATGACTCCTCTTAAAACAGCAGCTGTGATTGATCGACCGTGTGGAAATACACGCGAAATCTAACTGACAGCTACACAAACATTCAAACGAGAAGGTGGGGGAGGCTACTGTTTAAAAGCCTTCAGCATTGACAGCGAAGATGCATGGACAATTAAGCAAATGTCGTGCATTCATCCACCTGGCAAAGGTGGCAAATCAAGATAGTGTGTCCACAGTGACTGGACTTTCCCTAGCAATGATTTGAACAGAGACTGCATGATGCGTGCCTTGTCAGCGAATCTGTGTACATCTGTGACTCCATTTCTTTGCTTGTGTGTATGTCCGTGCGTGCGCGCATTACGTGTGTGTAACTGCACGATCGTTAAACAAATATGTGAGAGAAAGAAAACGAACAAATGAATGCACACATGAATGAATCTTTACAGCCTGGCAACATTTCTGGGGTATGTAAGGCCATTAGCCAAGAAAACCACAGGAACTGGTACTAGGATGATGATGACAATACATGCGGTTTTACGACCTGTCAGCTTCGGTAGGCTATGTAAGGCCATTAGCCAAGAAAACCACAGGAACTGGTACTAGGATGATGATGACAATACATGCGGTTTTACGACCTGTCAGCTTCGGTAAGCTATGTAAGGCCATTGATCACGAAAATCACTAGAGCTAGTTGAATCAAAAATAAGTCCAGTCACAAAACCAAACTCACAGATACAGACAGACTGACTGACAGGCAGACAGACAGACAGACAGACACACACACACACAGACAGACAGACAGACAGACAGATGCGATCACACACACACACACACACACACACACACACACACACACACACACACACACACACACACACACACACACACACACACACACAGAGGGAGGCTTTAGAGAACATTTTCCACTTAATTTGACTATAATTTTTAAAGACCCTTTCTTCAGATAACACCGGGTCTTGACCGTCGAGCCGCAGACACGCTTACAACAAGCCAGTCGGCATGTAGGGCCTAGTGGCCAGAAGCACAGAGCCACTCGTTTGGTCTGGTACAGCGTTGTTGATCACTTCTCTCCTGCTCTCCGAGCACCCGAGTACACAGCCTTATACCGTCAGCCCAGCACACACAACGTCACGGCCCATTAGTGCCCAGACAAAGTCTCAAACACTTTCCCCATGCAGCAAGCCTCAGACCCAGTCAGTCTCAACGTTGAACTGCTGCGACAGCGCTGACCATAGGTCGTGCTGGTCAAGAAGGCCACTTAGCCATGGCGTGGTGTAGGGGTCACTGCCTTGCAAGGAGGCAGTCCGCTCACTTCCTCCTCTCTCACTCAGTCCGTGATTGCGGAGTGGAATGCGATTAGGGGGAAATTAATCTTATGCCCGAACCAGAGCAAGTCATGTCGTCTGAGAGCCCGACTAAGCTCCAGTTGTAAAGCGGTACCCCTTCTATCTCGCCGTGGCCCCATTCCCCCACCTTTCTACTTTTGTAAAACCTCCGTCTGCATCAAGATGTGACCTGCTGGAGATTATGGCTAGAGATTTGGAGTTGCAAATGGGGGAAAAAATCACCGCTGGAAGCAAATTAGGCCTATGAGCGCAGCTTCATTTTATGATGGCAAAGAAACTGTGTCACGTGAGTGATAACATCCATAAGTACTCCCCTAACGTATTCGCTTTTGGGCCCATCAACCTTGAGGTGAAGACAGATTTTGGCGGGAGATTAAAGAAACTCTGTGATGGAATACTTCTCGGCAATCCGGACTAAATCAAGCGTCTTGCCTTGCACTCAGAATTTAAAACACTTTTTGAGAGAGAGAGAGAGAGAGAGAGAGAGAGAGAGAGAACGAACGAATGATTTATTGCGTAGGCCGCCGGCCTGTTGCAATTTACATGCATTAAATCGGCACATAATAAACAATGGGGTGGGGGGTAGGGGGTTCAAGACTGGTGACCAGTCTTGTCCAAGACGCGAAAGCGATTTCAGGCACGATATGCACGAGAGTCTCAACACACAAGCTATTACGTCTTTCGTGCTCTCAGCTTACGCTGGCTCCGTGTCAGGGTCGGTCGGTCCCCTTCTCGACGGCCACTGTCGCGATGATCGTAACTAGCTGGGGGCATGTATGGTGGACGGACTTGTGGAGGGACTTGCATGGGCCCTCCAGGAGGAGCAAGCCTGTCTTCCAATTGAGCACGGGGCAGAGAGAACTGAGAGAGAGAGAGAGAGAGAGAGAGAGAGAGAGAGAGAGAGAGAGAGAGAGAGAGAGAGAGAGAGAGAGAGAGAGAGAGTCCACCTGGAGGTGGTTAAGTGCCCTTACCAAAGACTTGCAGTAAACATGGCTAGTGATGGTGGGGCGGCGGGTGGTCTACCGAGAACTACACTTCGCTATCGCTTTCGGCCATCACCTGGCCGCAGTAAACTCGGATTGCCCTAGGGCTGGCTGGGGGAATGCCTCCAGACCAGGGTGGGGGAAAGACAGACCTATCAGCAGACATGGCTGCTGGTGCCGGTATAATTAGACGAGGCCGATTTTGCGTCCATTAGAAAGACCATCCTTTTAAGGTCTCTGAGCGACGGCCTCACCTGGGCCTCCAGGGCTCAGAGAGGATGCCCAGAAATAGTCGCCATCATCCATGGAAAAGGAGCTCTCCTTCGCAAATCATCGCAGATAGGCCTGATGGATGGGATTCCCCATGACGAGGATATTTTTCGTTTTAGTCTCGATAACAAAACATGTAACCTTTCAAACGATTCGACTTACAGCAAACGGTGTTGTGTTATGCCCACGTACCTGGTCACAATGAATGAATAAATAAATGAATGCATTGTTACGGCCTTGCAGGCTTTGTTGGCTATGTAAGGTCTTTGATCAGGAAAATCACTTAAGCTGGTTAGAGTAAAAGCAAGTCTAGTCTCGATTCCGTAGTTATTCGCCTTTTACAAATCGCGTTACCTGGTCTATTACATGTATTGTTGCTATCTTCGGTGTATTACAACACTCAGGTTTCATTAAAAGAGTGTTGGCCCATCACCATGCCCGTGAAAAACCAATGGTACTCCAAAGCTGGAAAGACTTCACAGACTATGCAATCATGCTACCCTGACCTAATAAGATTTAAAAACCTGCGGGTGTCATCAAACATCAAAGAAATTCACTGATGGGAGCAGCATAGTCCATCGCCATTGCACGCGAGAAACCTCATTGAAACTGTCGTTCATGTGGTGTCATTGAAAACCTGATGCAAACTTCAAACACTGTAAAGGAATCCTATTTAGGATATGTAGCTCCCCTGAAAACGCCACACATTGCATTTTTGACCCTTAGTATGGAAAAGCTTTAAACGCGATGATTGTACAAATGCAACTCCCTCTGGTGTTACAACTGCTTCTTCTCCATCTACTACATGTATAAGACTTCTCCTGCCATTCCGTCTGCTGCTATTGCTACGTCTACCTACTGCTACTACTTCTATCGTAGGTACTGCTGCTGCCACTACTACAACAACGACGACAACGAATATCATCACCACTACTACTACTGCTGCTACACCTGCTGCTCGTTCCACCATCTTTATTGAGAAATACTCCTTTAGCTACCACCTCTTCCACTACTGCTTCCATTATCACAGCTCTACAAGTACTATTAACATTACAGTTCCTACTACTATATATACTACTACTAGAGTACTACTACATCCACTACTACTGCAAACCCACTACTCCTGCAGTAGTGCAACTCTTCCTAGACATCAGTACCTCCTTCATGGCAGATGGGACAGGTGTTGCTGTTGAAGAGACAAGTGTAGCAGCGCTCGTGGCCACAGGCGTCGATGAGGCGCCGCTTCCTGTTGGAGTCGAAGGGCAAGTGGCAGGCGGGGCAGCGCCCTCCGTCCATGCTCAGCAAGGCCGTGCCACCACCATCCAGGTCTGCAGGCAGAGAAACAGACAGCAGGTAAGTATGGAATGCTGCAGGCAGAAAAACAGACAGCAGGTAAGTATGGAATGCTGCAGGCAGAGAAACAGACAGCAGGTAAGTATGGAATGCTGCAGGCAGAGAAACAGACAGCAGGTAAGTATGGAATGCTGCAGGCAGAGAAACAGACAGCAGGTAAGTATGGAATGCTGCAGGCAGAGAAACAGGCAGCAGGTATGTATGGAATGCTGCAGGCAGAGAAACAGACATGTAAGTATGGAATGCTGCAGGCAGAGAAACAGACAGCAGGTAAGTATGGAATGCTGCAGGCAGAGAAACAGACAGCAGGTAAGTATGGAATGCTGCAGGCAGAGAAACAGACAGCAGGTAAGTATGGAATGCTGCAGGCAGAAAAACAGACAGCAGGTAAGTATGGAATGCTGCAGGCAGAGAAACAGACAGCAGGTAAGTATGGAATGCTGCAGGCAGAGAAACAGACAGCAGGTAAGAATGGAATGCTGCAGGCAGAGAAACAGACAGCAGGTAAGTATGGAATGCTGCAGGCAGAGAAACAGACAGCAGGTAAGTATGGAATGCTGCAGGCAGAGAAACAGACAGCAGGTAAGTATGGAATGCTGCAGGCAGAGAAACAGACAGCAGGTAAGTATGGAATGCTGCAGGCAGAGAAACAGACAGCAGGTAAGTATGGAATGCTGCAGGCAGAGAAACAGACAGCAGGTAAGTATGGAATGCTGCAGGCAGAGAAACAGACAGCAGGTAAGTATGGAATGCTGCAGGCAGAGAAACAGACAGCAGGTAAGTATGGAATGCTGCAGGCAGAAAAACAGACAGCAGGTAAGTATGGAATGCTGCAGGCAGAGAAACAGACAGCAGGTAAGTATGGAATGCTGCAGGCAGAGAAACAGACAGCAGGTAAGTATGGAATGCTGCAGGCAGAGAAACAGACAGCAGGTAAGTATGAAATGCTGCAGGCAGAGAAACAGACAGCAGGTAAGTATGGAATGCTGCAGGCAGACAAACAGACAGCAGTTAAGTATGGAATGCTGCAGGCAGAGAAACAGGCAGCAGGTAAGTATGGAATGCTGCAGGCAGAGAAACAGACAGCAGGTAAGTATGGAATGCTGCAGGCAGAGAAACAGACAGCAGGTAAGTATGGAATGCTGCAGGCAGAGAAACAGACAGCAGGTAAGTATGGAATGCTGCAGGCAGAAAAACAGACAGCAGGTAAGTATGGAATGCTGCAGGCAGAGAAACAGACAGCAGGTAAGTATGGAATGCTGCAGGCAGAGAAACAGACAGCAGGTAAGTATGGAATGCTGCAGGCAGAGAAACAGACAGCAGGTAAGTATGGAATGCTGCAGGCAGAGAAACAGACAGCAGGTAAGTATGGAATGCTGCAGGCAGAGAAACAGACAGCAGGTAAGTATGGAATGCTGCAGGCAGAGAAACAGACAGCAGGTAAGTATGGAATGCTGCAGGCAGAGAAACAGACAGCAGGTAAGTATGGAATGCTGCAGGCAGAGAAACAGACAGCAGGTAAGTATGGAATGCTGCAGGCAGAAAAACAGACAGCAGGTAAGTATGGAATGCTGCAGGCAGAGAAACAGACAGCAGGTAAGTATGGAATGCTGCAGGCAGAGAAACAGACAGCAGGTAAGTATGGAATGCTGCAGGCAGAGAAACAGACAGCAGGTAAGTATGGAATGCTGCAGGCAGAGAAACAGACAGCAGGTAAGTATGGAATGCTGCAGGCAGAGAAACAGACAGCAGGTAAGTATGGAATGCTGCAGGCAGAAAAACAGACAGCAGGTAAGTATGGAATGCTGCAGGCAGAGAAACAGACAGCAGGTAAGTATGGAATGCTGCAGGCAGAGAAACAGACAGCAGGTAAGTATGGAATGCTGCAGGCAGAGAAACAGACAGCAGGTAAGTATGGAATGCTGCAGGCAGAGAAACAGACAGCAGGTAAGTATGGAATGCTGCAGGCAGACAAACAGACAGCAGTTAAGTATGGAATGCTGCAGGCAGAGAAACAGGCAGCAGGTAAGTATGGAATGCTGCAGGCAGAGAAACAGACAGCAGGTAAGTATGGAATGCTGCAGGCAGAGAAACAGACAGCAGGTAAGTATGGAATGCTGCAGGCAGAGAAACAGACAGCAGGTAAGTATGGAATGCTGCAGGCAGAAAAACAGACAGCAGGTAAGTATGGAATGCTGCAGGCAGAGAAACAGACAGCAGGTAAGTATGGAATGCTGCAGGCAGAGAAACAGACAGCAGGTAAGTATGGAATGCTGCAGGCAGAGAAACAGACAGCAGGTAAGTATGGAATGCTGCAGGCAGAGAAACAGACAGCAGGTAAGTATGGAATGCTGCAGGCAGAGAAACAGACAGCAGGTAAGTATGGAATGCTGCAGGCAGAGAAACAGACAGCAGGTAAGTATGGAATGCTGCAGGCAGAGAAACAGACAGCAGATAAGTATGGAATGCTGCAGGCAGAGAAACAGACAGCAGGTAAGTATGGAATGCTGCAGGCAGAGAAACAGACAGCAGGTAAGTATGGAATGCTGCAGGCAGAGAAACAGGCAGCAGGTAAGTATGGAATGCTGCAGGCAGAGAAACAGACAGCAGGTAAGTATGGAATGCTGCAGGCAGAGAAACAGACAGCAGGTTAGCATGGCATGCAGCCAACACCATCTAGGTCTGAGTCACACATGAAGACAGCAGTTAAGTATGGAATGCTGCCACCATTATTTACGTCTGTAGTCATACATGATGACAGTGAAACAATGCAGACAGCCACCATCAGAGTCATACATGAAGACAGGTAAGTATGGAATGCAGTCACCAATGTTTACGTCTGGAGTCATACATGAAGACAGGTAAGTATGGAATGCACAACCACCATCTAGGTCTGCGTCACATATGATGACAAGGAAGCAGTGCAGACAACCACCACCATCTTGAATCAAGCACACCTTCATACACAAACAACTTCACAGTCACGGCCATCCAGACCTGTTATCACACATGGACAGACACACATGTCCGTGTGCACAACACATGTACAGTCTTAATTACCCAAATATGCAACACCAAGCTTGGTTTATTTAAAACATGTATATTATCCCACTTCTACAATAAACCCTCCATCCCCTTCCCCACGTCTTCAATGACACTCGGTCACTGGGTGGAAGAATCCTAGGATGACACACAGACCATTAATACAGTCTAAATGGTGCACGTATACAGTGAGACAAAGCGTCTGCTAAAATTGTGCATTTAGGAAATGTTTAAACCCAAATCAACTAACCGCACTGACAATGATTGAGTTTTGTTGGAATACTTCGCATGTTCTGGACTGACAGAAATTTCCGCCTATGTTAAGTGCAGGACATGCAAACAATTCATGCTTACTCTGACGGTCAAAATCCATAATCACAAGTTACGACAACTCGGTAAGGCCCACTTTTTTTAAATCTGCATGGGGTCAATAACCAAATGCCCAGGAGATGAGCAAAACGGGAACTTTGACATTCCGGCACGCTCGCTCGCCTCACAGGGCACTTGATGCAGCATCGGCTCCAGTCCACCAGACACGAAAGCCGTAACGCTAAATAAACACGCAGATTCATGGCCTGTCGCACGCAAAGAAGATGTATGCGGGTCATTGAGACAAAAAAGTGCGGCCTGATTAAGCACTCGAGGGAATTCTTCCCGGCCTTGCCCACCGATGAACTGAGCTCTGCGCGCGAGGGGAGGGACCTGGCTTTACGGCCTGCAGACATCGACGGAGGGGCGGTCAAGCGCGCAGTCTTCTTCCCTGCAGTCCCGCCACAGCGGTCATTTGGCCGGGATCGATGTCTAACCGCGGGACATGATAACCGCAGTCTGGGAGGTAATGACCGGCCTCCAGAATCTGGCAAAAACCCCAGACAACCAGCAGAACCATCGACCATTACCAGGCAGCAGCCAACAGCCAGCGTCCGGCAACAGGCAGCGGGCGTCCCGTGTCGCCTCTCCATCGAAGAAAAGTAGTTGGGAAAGTTGGGGTGAAAGGGAAGGTTGGCAGTCGGGATGAGGATGGGGTGGGTAGGTGGTGCGTAGGGAGTGGGCTGGAGGATGGGGGTGGGGGCTGAGAGAGAGAGAGAGAGAGAGAGAGAGAGAGAGAGAGAGAGATAGAGAGAGAGAGAGAGAGAGAGAAAAGAGAGAGAGAGAGAGAAAAGAGAGAGAAAAGAGAGAGAGAGAAAAGAGAGAGAGAGAGAAAAGAGAGAGAGAGAGAAAAGAGAGAGAGAGAGACAGACAGACAGACAGACAGACAGACAGACAGACAGACAGACAGACAGACAGACAGACAGACAGACAGACAGACAGACAGACAGACAGACAGACAGACAGACAGACATAGGTGTAAGACAAGAGTGGAGATAAGCCTGTCAGCAGCTCCAGATCAGACGCCCCCTATAGGGGTTGGGGTGAGAATAGACCTACCGCGTCTACCTACGCGATTCGTATGATGCAAAGAACTAGGAAAATCGTGACTTGACTCGCTTTTACTGTAACCAAGTCTAATGATACATCGTGATCAATGGCTTAAAATAGCCCGCAAGGGCTGATAGGTCATAAACCTCATTTATCCATCCATCCATCCACCCATCGTATCCATCCACCCAGTTAGATCAGACCTAGGCAAAGACAAAATAGAAACGAATCCAGGAATTGACAGAAAAAACAGTCTATAGCGTTAGAATGAACTCAGTCGCGAGAGAGCCACAGAGCGTTAGAGAGACCTTGTGAGAGAGCCAAACAGCGTCAGAGAGACCTAGTGAGAGAGAGCCACACAGCGTGAGAGAGACCTAGTGAGAGAGAGCCACTCAGGGTGAAAGAGACCTAGTAAGAGAGAGCCACAGAGCGTGAGAGACACATAGTGAGAGAGAGCCACACAGCGTGAGAGAGACCGACTACGAGAGAGCCACAGAGCGTGAGAGAGACCTAGCGAGAGAGAGCCACAGAGCGTGAGAGAGACCTAGTGAGAGAGAGCCACTCAGCGTGAAAGAGACCTAGTAAGAGAGAGCCACAGAGCGTGAGAGACACATAGTGAGAGAGAGCCACACAGCGTGAGAGAGACCGACTACGAGAGAGCCACAGAGCGTGAGAGAGACCTAGCGAGAGAGAGCCACAGAGCGTGAGAGAGACCTAGTGAGAGGGAGCTACTCAGCGTGAAAGAGACCTAGTAAGAGAGAGCCACAGAGCGTGAGAGACACATAGTGAGAGAGAGCCACACAGCGTGAGAGAGACCGACTACGAGAGAGCCACAGAGCGTGAGAGAGACCTAGCGAGAGAGAGCCACAGAGCGTAAGGAGACCTAGTTAGAGAGAGCCACACAGCGTGAGAGAAACCTAGTGAGAGAGCCACAGAGCGTGAGAGAGACCTAGTGAGAGAGAGCCACACAGCGTGAGAGAGACCTAGTGAGAGAGAGCCACAGAGCGTGAGAGAGACCTAGTGACAGAGAGTCACACAGCGTCAGATAGACCTAGTGAGAGAGAGAGCAACGGAGCGTGAGAGAGACCTACTGAGCCACACAGCGTGAGAGAAACCTAGTGAGAGAGAGCCACAGAGAGTGAGAGAGACCTAGTGAGAGAGAGCCAAAGAAAAAGGTGGCGACGCAAGAAAAGAATGGGTTGCAGAACAAACAAGCTGTAGGTGCTGCTCGTGCAGGCGCCATTGTGCCAGGCATGCCTGCCTGCCAAGACACACACGGCCTCCACGCTTTGCCATCGCAATCGAGAAGCCAGCATCTCCGTCCGGGGCCTCGATCCTGCCCCGCAAAAAAGACTGTGTAGATCAGCTTGCAAAGGAGTGTTTATTTGCCAGCTACAACAAAATAACGTCTCAGGCAACACACACCTGTCCGAGGGCCCCATCAGCCCAAAGGACGCCAAAAAAACTTCCGACGGGTTTCTTGACGCTTGCACAGACATCAGGGGAAAAGGAACATTTGGTGAAGTTCTCTTTTCCCAAGGAATTCCAGGGATGCCAAGGATTTCAAGGCTTCCCTTTGGTCTGTGATCAGTAAGCCATTGACTTGCTTTGTAGTTAGCCTACTTTTAATCAAAATCCTACGATAGGAACAGGCATCTCTCTCTCTCTCTCTCTCTCTCTCTCTCTCTCTCTCTCTCTCTCTCTCTCTCCCTCCCTCCCTCCCTCCCTCCCTCCCTCGCTCCCTCCCTCCCTCCCTCCCTCCAGATTTTGCAGTGCACACCCTTACTGACTCATACTGCCTTCCCCTGCAGAAAAATCTTCATATTTCACTGTGAGCATATTTCAGACAGGCCTTTTCGATGAGAAGCCCTCCAAAAACATCACCAAAGATGGTCAACTTTCCCCAACAGTTACAGACTGAAGAATCTTCAATTTCATGCTACAAAACTGAGACATGCAGCCATTGCATGGTTGGGAAAGCTCACGAGGCAGCATATGTGCATTCTCAAATTACCCCAATGCAAGTTCCCAGCGATGTGCATTCCGACTGCACGCTGTGAAGCGCGTTCACCCAAACACGCATTCCTGCCGCGTTGCGGACGCTTGCCTCATTCCAACCGTGACGAGACATGTGCTCCAAGTAGAGCGCCCAGGCAGGGAGAGTGACGTCATTACACGCGCAGAACCACGCGACAAGGCGAGAGATAAGGTCCCTGTGCATTGCCCGTGATTAGCTTGCCTCCCCCTGTAAATCATATCAGACCATGCATGGCTACAGATCAAGTTCCTCTAAACAAATCAAATCTATGGCGCGGTATTCTTCCACAGCGCAAAGGGAAAACAACCAACTCGCAAGAGGAGCTGAGCATATCTTGCAGAGATGTCCCCACAAAAGATGGGGGAAATGTAGGTAGCCAGCAACTGCAGGTCAACTTTTCAATTCGCCCTTCGAGAAGCGTGCCAGGGAAGGTGAAAGCAGTTGCTGGCTACGCATTTCCTCTTTCCATTCAAGTTGTCAGTCACACTCGAGGACCACACTGGGATCAATACGCCCTCCACCACCAGACACGCAGGTGCAGTCCCCAGGCGAATGAGATTGACCTCCACGCAGCCAAGGCCTCAAAAATGAATAGCAGCGCTCAAAAAACGCCAAGTGTCATGATTAAGTTTCTGGGAGAAATCGATCATGATCCAGAACGCCGTTTCTAGAACAGCTTTTCAACGACAGTTTCAAAGACGGGGCGCTTCAGAATTTTAAAAAAAAGAAAGAAAAGGGAAGGAAAAAAGATCAATGTAGTCACAAATCTACAATGGAAACAACCATCACACACACACACACACACACACACACACACACACACACACACACACACACACACACACACACACACACACACACACAATACTCCCCAACCTCCTATCCACCTCAGATGCCTTCAAAGACTACAGAAAGTAAAAGAAGTTTAATGAAGCAAGGCTTTCTGTGCCGTAGCATTTGTCCCACTTTAGTTGACCCCAAGTCAAAGCAGCATTCCTTACATGAGGGGTGAGGTCAGCCTTAACACGCGGCAACAAGGTCGCATCAACATGAGGAGGAGGCGAGGTTACGCATCCAGCCCTGTTGTTTGCCGCCTTCCTTGCCGTCAATACTGACCAGGGCTGCTCCGTCTCCCGCCCTCGCAGTCCACGGCAAACACGACAGCAGCTGTCCGCAGTCACGGACTATCCCTGTCCCCCAAACCCTCCTCCTGAGGGGGAGATGTGATGGCCGCGGGGGCAAAGCATGCTGTCTCTTGTACGGTCCTTGGACCCAATGATCCAACCATCTCCACAGAATGTCAACAGCCTCTCGCCAAGAAGACGAGGCCTGCGGCTCAATACCAGACCGCCATTGACTGGGCAGAGATTGGATTGGGAGGGGATGCTGGGGATAAAGAGCCGTAATGGATCCAATTGAAGGCGCTGTCCAAGGAGTGCAGAGGAAGGTCGGGCTGTTGAAGTGAGAGATCCGCCATTGGGGGCCGCTACAGATCCGTGATCTCAATCGCTGTTTCCGGATTCACTTGGCGCCCTGTTGACCAGGGTTTTCATGTCGCACGGGGTCTTCTCGTCTGAAGTGCTCCTTCAACTGCCATGTCTCGTAAAGTAAAGGGGGGCGAGATGATTCTATGTTGAGATTAGAGTACAGTGTGTAGACCATTCCGCCAATACCGATAGAATTGAAGGCGTAGGACGAGCGCCGTTTCAGACCATCTCGCATGGTACGTCACGTCACGCCACGTCATTTGATGAACCGCATTCCTATGCTATTATAATAGCTTGGCTAGTGCAAATCTCTTCAGACTGCTTGACCTTTCTGAACTTTGCAAGCTCCAATCAGCGGTCACCATCTCTTCCCCTCCTAGTGACCCTTGAATGAATTGGCCCGCCCTCTAATAAGAGCTAGCCCTCTTGAACAGGGAGAGAGCCAATACACATTTCCTGCGCGCTGGCCCGAGCGCTCGAGGTGTGACAAGAGACAAAGGAAGAAGAGATTGAGAACGATTACGAACGCCAGGAATGGAAAAACTTTTATCTCTCGCTCAGAATACCCCGATAAGAATCTTGGCACCGCTGGCAGCTCCAGGCATCTCAGAAAGATGAATGCGACTGAATTGAAAGGGAGAAGGAAGTCCCCCTTAGACATGAATCAACCACAGGAAGATGGAAAGTAATTCACCTTCCCCCTTGTAGAGGGCTGACGCGAGCCAGCTCAAGCAGAGAAAGGGTGGTTACGTCTCTGAGGAGGAACCAGGCCTCCCACTCCCTCCTCCCTGTGTTGCCCATGATGCATCTGGGTAGGCAGACATCACTTTTGCTACAAGACAGCCACTGACACTAAATATGCACTGGTCACCACAGCCAGCGATTCCACCGTGGGGTGAAGGAAAGATCTGGCAGTACAAGACAATGGATAAGAAGGGTTTGGAACCTCTATCTCTATCATTACTGTTGCCTACAAGATATATCAGTGATAGGGCTACCAATCCCAGGCTTGCCAATCTGGTCAGAGGAACTCCTCTGATGCATCTTCCTTCCTCTCAGAAAGGGATAATTTGTCTGGGAGGCGTTTCGAGATGGAGGCATTGAGTAATGGAGGTGCGTGGGTCGCTACCTTGTCTCCTGGTAGATTAGGAAGGTCGGGGGGGGGGGGGGGGGGAGGAGAATAAAACACTGCTATCTACCAACTCAATCCATCACCAGCGCCAGGAAGATGGACAAGTCAATCGAACCCGGGACGCTGCATTTAACAGCGAGAGCAGATTCATTTTCTCCCCCTGCCCGGAAACAATGGCGGCCTCCCGGTGTCTGGAATGAGCATCCGAAATTGTTCCGTCTCTTCCGCAATAGGACACCGCCTCTTGGAAATGGCTTCCAGCAAATGCGTTCCGTGTCTTGCGTTTCAATGGAGGAATTTCTCAAGAACGCACAGGTTTCGCATTACGTTGATTGGTGAGCGAGGGTCGAGTGAATTTCGGGGACCAGTGAAGAGAACAGTCAAGATCAAACGTCAGGGAAATATTGACGAGACATGTTTACGTGCACCCTGAATGATCTTGATTCAAAAGAGATTTAATAGTGCGATGGATGGATGAAAAGTGTTTTACTGACTATCAGCCTTTGTAGGCTATGAAAGACCATTAAACACTAAAATCACTTGATAAGTTTAGAGTACCCGTAAAACAAGTCACGATGTTCCTGGTTAATCACCTCTTACGAATCACGTGGGGAGATACCCACCGTCTATTTTGACCACCAACCCACAAGGGGCTTAAGAGTGCGAATCGATTCGAACAAAGCAATCTCATACTTTAAAGTTTTCAACAAGGCTCTACCAGCATAGAAGCAGTATTCACAAAATAACAAGAATAGCGTTTTATAAGCAGCACAGAGTACAGCGGTGCAAGAGCACACATCATCGACAAGATTGTCACGGACTGGAGAGGGCTAGATGAATGAGTACGACGGGAGTGGGCGAGATGAATCTAAGTACGACCTCCAACGTGCAACGCAAAGGTTGCGTTTGCTGCTGCGTTGCAAAGCACGCCTACTGTGTCTGGGCGCCCTTCAGACAGTGCACAGCCCCCCCCCCCCCCCCCCCCCTCCCCCCCTGCTGAGAGGGCCAGTAGGTGCAAAGAGCTCACCAGGCTTGGGATGGATGGATGGATGGATAGCGTGTTACGGCCTATCAGCCTTTGCAGGCTATGTACGGCCATTAAGCCCGAAAATCACTTGAACAGTTTAGAGTAAGCGCAAATCAATTCAAGGTGTCCCTAGTTATTCGCCTCTTACGAATCGCGTAGGGAGACACGCTGGGTCAATTCTTACCCTGAATCCGCAGGGAGACGGTTGCCTTGGGACAAAGCGTTTCTCCACTGGAGAACAAAAGCCAGGACAGGAGCAGGACAGCTTCCTAGGAGTGCTCCATCAGTCAGTAGGTCTCAGGTTTTTAAACAAGCGCATACACACGCACCCCCACCCCCCTAACTCAGAGAGAGAGAGAGAGAGAGAGAGAGAGACAGATAGACAGAGAGAGAGAGACACAGATAGAGAGACAGATAGACACAGAGAGAGAGAGAGAGAGACAGAGAGACAGAGAGAAAGATAGACAGGCAGACAGAGAGAGAGAGAGACAGACAGACAGAGAGAGAGAAGAGTATATGAAAATATTCAGGTCTTTCCTCCATCGTCCCCCACCCCTTCCCCAAGCCTGCATGCACATCTGTAAACCACAGCTAAAACTGCTCTGCAACATACACATCAACACTTGGTTAATCTGATAAATTAAGAACTGGGAGCTTTAAAAGAACTTATCTCTCAATTAATGCAGTCTTCAAAGCAATCTTGTTTTCGCGTCTTATTCCCTAAGGCTGCCGGAAAGAAAAGAAAAAAAAGCTCCACAGCTGATTGCAGGATCCAGTCATGACAATGTTTTTCTCTCCTGCACACTGTCAACAGGGCAGGATGAAAGGAGGAGCAGAGCAAATTTGGGATCGGCGCACTGGGATGTCGGGTCAAACAGAGCCAGAGACTGCATGGGACAGAAGACAACGCTGTTGTCAACAAAACAGATTTTCTCACACTGCAGTTCCCTGCACTGTGCAGTCTCCGTCAGCTCTACAATCTACCACACACAAACGCTTTTGTCACTTCACTTTCTACGTCGTTCTACGCTGTTTTCCACATACACAATACTATTTTATGTATTGCGAAGACTCCACTCTATGCGAATTACAGGAGGTCTGCACTTTCCCAGGATGGCGGGATCCTACTTCATTAACACTTTCAAGAGCTATCTCCAGTTTCACAACAGAGGACCTTGCTTCTCCTTCGACAATGAAAGGAAGCAAAAAACTTTCATTGCATCCCTTGTTTCAATAAAGGGTTCAAATTGCAAATCCCAGTGCCTCCGCGGTCGAGTTTACGTTCACCAAAAGCGGATAGGCTTTGTTACAGGAACGAGCAACCTTATCCCCTCGTTACGAGTGGGTTCTGGACTCTTCATGTTGTCTTTCAAGAGCTGAAACACACTGGTTTCCCCTCTCACCGGCTTCCGGGGCCCTTCACGCCGCATCCACCCTTACCTTTCATCCTGACATTTAGATCAAAGACAGCGCACCTGGCCGCGGTGTTTACCAGAGCCCCTCGCGATTCAACGCCAGATAGGCAAGCCTTCCTTTCCCTCCTCAAAGTCAACTCTTTTAAAGGTCCACATGCAGCGGCAGCCACAGCCTGCGCTGCACAGGAAGCCTCTCTCCTCAATCGCAGATGGAGTGCGAAGAATGCAGCCCTCTGGAAACGTGGCGCACAGAGCAAGGTGCTTGAAAACCGAATTGTATTTTCTACACGGGGGGATTGGTGTGCTCTCAGGAAATTGCTACGGCTAAACAATAACTATAGATCGAGGATGGGAGGATGCTTAGAAAATCCCTGCGACGTGCAAGGGCTGAAAAGCCACCTAGGAACGAACGCGACCCACGCTGAAGCAGTTCCCAGCGGCGCGGGTTAATTGGCTGGCAGCGAGAGCGGGGGTCTCGCCAGTCGTCATTTGAACTCCGGCGCCCATTATGGCAGCCGTCAATGAAATCAGCCAACCTTGCGGAAGCCAGTCAAGAGACACGAGGGGGAAAACTCCACTCGTAGGTCTTCCATCAATGGGCGCCAACAGCCACGGCAACGTTCACACGGGGTGAGGGACCTGTGCTCCCCCGGGGCGTGCAGTCCGTGCGGCACGGGAGTCCTGGGAACGACGCTTGGCATGCATTGTTCATGGGAAACCATGGCCCGAAGCTCTCGCAGATTACGCCATGGATGTGGAATCCGTCCTCAACGACAACAACAACAACTGCAGCCGGCAGAGGATCACGTGGTGTTTTGACCTCTGCGTCTGAACTCGTGGCGATTGGTGCGGGATCTGCGTTCAGCTGTCGCCATTGCCTGCGTTGTCGCGAAGCTCTGTCTCGCGTGTGCACGGTGATGAAGACTGTGGAGCGAAACGGCTGTGCCCAATCCAGGCTACAGCAGCACCACAATAGCTATTACAGGGCAATCTGCATTACATAACGAGACACGTGGTCACTGTGGGAAGACCTGATGGGGAAAATATGGAGAAATCGACCTGTAAACTTATGGGTCGAAGCCGCGACGACTAATTCCAAAGGAATGTGTTCTTGTCGCGGCCATTGTAGTAGAGCACAATGCCTCTGTGCACTCTGAATACTGGGGCCGAGGATGTTGCCGTCTGTTACGGGCCGAGGCCGTGGCAGTCGAGGGATCAATGTGACTGAAGACTGAGGAAGGCCAGCGGCGACTGCAAGGCCATTCACAATGCCGACTGCTGTGTGTTGTCAGTGCGAAAGAATGCGAGCGTTGTTGAGTACTTTGTGAATGGCCCCGTCACAGCATGCCCAAAATCAATAGAAAGTCTCCAAAAACGGACTCATATAATCGGCACACCTGCAAGGAAACTCGCTGAAACTCATTAAAACTCCATGCGTAAGACCCTGTCACTACAACCACCAATCCCCTTTATCGTATATTTACGGCGTTACAAGAACTAAAAATTCCTTTCACCTACGGCGACGTAGTAAATCGGCACACCCTGCATTAGAAAAGGAAGGGGGGGGGAAGAGTTCCTCACATCGACCTCGGGCGATTTCCATCAAGTGGCAATTTTCTGACAGAGACGGATAGACCAAAGCACCCATCTTTTGGGCTGGGGGGGTGGGGGGGGTGGGGGGGGGGGGGGTGGAAGGGACACACTCCGATAAATCAGCTCGACCTTTGAAGTAGGCCGCCCGTAGCTTTGGGGGTTTGTTGGGTCTGGAGGGGCAAGGGTCGTCAGAGGTGTGCGTTCTTCAGCCTTGGTAGAGTACAGGTAAATCAGTCGGCGTAATTTGATGTGGCCTGTCACCACCTTTGCCACACGAGAAAAATATGACAGAATAAAGCAGGATGCTCACCTGCCAAGTCTCAAGTCGACAGCCTGTCCTCTCTCCCAAGCTTCAGCGTCTTCCATAGGAGCTTTCATTCACAATTGCGAAAAGATCTCCCTCCATCTGTAGCTTTCTCCTCCTGTTATCCATTATCTTTGTCACCAGCACCAGCCCAACTCCATCCCATACCTCCAACTTCCAGCGCCCATCCCTCCTTCTCCTAGAACCCACTACTTCTCAGCTGATTCAGATGCGTGCAGGAAGACCAAGTGTGTGAACCGTGAGAACAGGGGTGGTGAAGACTCAGTGGAAGGGTGGGCAGAGAGACATATGCAAAGGACAGACAGCACAGCAGGGGCACTGTATGAGAAAGGCAGTATGCAAATGTTGGACAAGGAAAAATGAGAGACTCCGAGTCGACAAGAGGCACACAGCAGGTAGGAATGAGGGAGGGAGGGAGAGAGAGAGAGAGAGAGAGAGAGAGAGAGAGAGAGAGAGAGAGAGAGAGAGAGACGGACGGACGGACGGACGGACGGACGGACGGACGGAATTATAAATGGCACTCCTTGTCTGAATGCAAGAATGGAGGACAGACAGCATCGGGTAAGACGAGTAGGCAGACGGACTGACGCAGACTGTCAGACACGGGAAGTGGCAAGCAGGGACAGCACGGAACCAGAACACCAAAACAAAGCTGTCAAAGCGAGGGAAGTAGACATGAGAGGGGAAAATTTTTCAACAAAAAACCCATCGTGAAAGAAAAAAAACTTCCATTAGTACAGTGGAATGTCGATGGGGAGACATGAAGCAGCGGCAGAAAAGGCCAGAGAGGCACTCGACCTTCCAGCTCAATACTGGGCTCTACTGGACGACAGGCAAGAGCTCTTCAGAGCTGTGGGGAGGGAAGGCTGGACAAAGGGGAGACACCTGACCGAGACATCTAGCAGTGGAGGGCGACCGGTCTCGCTCACTCCAAGACAAACTGAAGGGGTGGGAGTGGGGTGGGGGTGGGGTGGGGGACATAAGAGAGAGATAAAGGTACTCAGAACAAACGGGTGAAGGGCATCGAAGCTGGAGTGTAGAGGGGTGCTGAGGTGAGAATAGGAGGTGATAGTGAAGGACATGGGGGAAACTGAGAAAGAGGAGAGGTATGTGTATTTTGTGGTCGGGCTCTGCATTGTTGCGAGGCAGAGCGGGCAGGAGGGGGTTATGCTGATACAGCCAGGTAAACACACACGCCGTTACAGCCAGGGCTCAGTCCGCCTGCCGCTGTTTACCTGGGCTCACTGCATAGTGGTCTCCCCGCTATTAACCCACTTCGAGGCTCCACCGGCAATGAAACCCCCAAACCTCGCCTAATCCCCTCCCCCCACCCCCACACCATCCCCCACCCCATACCCCGATGTGCCTACCTTCATCCATGTTGTTACCCCCACCCCCAAACAATTACTGTTCACTTCACGCCCCTCTTGGGGGGCGCTTTCCCCCGTCTCCCTCCCCCACAAAGCTAAGAAGGTCAAGATAATGTGGCATTAGGAGTAGTGTGTGTACTTGACGTATGCAGTGTTTTCCTGCCTGGGCTTTCGCCCCTCCTCCAGTCAAACCAGCACCTTCCTGCAGTCCTCGATCCCTCCGTCAAAGCCATGGCAGCTCTGTCAAAGCCATGGCACAGTTACTCGGTCTGCCCAAAATGGCACACCACCATCCTTTTTGCCCTTTCTCACTTTCTTCTGTACTGATGAATGAATGAATGCATTAGGCATTACAGCCTATCAGCCTTTGTAGGCTATGTAAGGCTATTGACAACAAAGTCACTACAGCTAGTTAAACGTAAAAGCCTGTCAAGTTTCTATTTACTTAGTCATTCGTCCTCTACAAATCGCGTAGGGAGACGCTGTGGGTCTATTCTTACCCCCAATTCTCAGGGGGATCATTTCCCACAAAACTAGTGCACGTTACGGCGATAGTGAGTCTCCAGTCTTTTACTATGGAGTTTCTGTCTGCTCTGACAGACTGCTTTCATACACAAGGAGAGGCAAGGTTCCATGAAGTTACGTCTCAGAAAGTGGGTTGGATTTCCCTGATTAAATGGAGTTACCCGATTTAAAAAGAGAAAAAAAAAAGAAAAAAAAGGCGATTTCCCCCACTCCATCTCATCCCCCACCCCAGCTTTTCAAGGACGATCCATGCCAAAGTGACAGCCAAAGCCGTCAAATGACACTGAACATGAAAAAGCAGAGACGTCTTCAGAATCATCCTTGTCGTCTCTCAGTCTAAACAGAGGCACCACTGCGATGCCCTTCCCTTTCAGCTACGCCAGTACGTGCGTCACCAGGCCAGGGTAGGTGGCAAAAGTAGAACCTCTTCCGTCGGGTATGACATTCCTCTTCCCGTCACAGCTTTTGGGGGACATAAAAAAGGAGCGAAATTATAGAAGTGCTCGCCTAAGGTCTTGCTTTTTTCAGGGGCGTAGCTACTCCTTATGCGGCATTACTGTCGTCTAAGGACCGCGAGAACCAGTCATCACTGTACAGAGCAGTTCTTCACAGCGGCCACAGCCGGGTGGCCTTCCTTTTTCCGGCGAGGAAAACGTCTCCTTAGCTTCCTTTGCCATCACTCACTCGCCCTCCGTCACCACGCCCACGACCTTCCCTCCAGCGAGGCTGGAATGGGTCTGTACATGGGACTTTCAATACGTGAGTATCATGTGGAGTCTAAATGAAGATCCAGAACATATATTGTATAACGAAGTAGGTTTGTGTGTGTGTGTGTGAGGAGGGGGGGGGGGGGGGGGGGGGGGGGGGAGGGAGGAGGCATGCATGTATGTGTGCGTGTGTGTGTGTGTCTATGTATGTGTGTGAGTGAGTGCGCGTGTATATGTGAGCGTGTGTGCGTGAGCGCGCGCGTGTGTGTGTGTGTGTGTGTGCGCGCGCGTGTGTGCATGTGTGTGTGTGCGCGCGCGCGTGTGTGCATGTGTGTGTGTGCGCGCGCGCGTGTGTGTGTGAGAGAGAGAGAGAGTATTTGGGAGTAGGGGTGATGGGAGGTTGCGTTTGACGTATTTACAGGGGTTAAAATGGATTGTTGATGCAGTCAGTGCAATAATTAGTCTCACATTTGCATGGCTTCAACGTGGCGATGAAAAAAAAAACTAGCTAGAAACCTTATTAATGTGTCTCTTCTGCCTCCTCTATCTCTATTTCAAGGAAACTTTCCTCACATTCTACCAAAGTAGTGATGCTGAAACCCTACAAGTTCGACAAGACAGAAAAGCCAGGTCAGCCATTTGCTTCATTCTGCATGCAGTGGCCTGCACAACACACATCGCAGCTGAGGCCGCTCCACTAGTGAGCTGCTGGTGCGGATTACATCCGTCCCTTCCTCTCTTCCGCCCAACAATCAAGGCCGAGTTCATCGACCACACGGAGGAAGGAGCCATCAGCGACTGAAGGAGGGTCCACGTACGATAAGGGGAAATGCCAAGCCTTCTTCTCGGCCAGTTCTTACACAAGCTGCTTTTAATGTCGCAAAGAAGAGGACAAAGTAGAGAGGGTGTTGCGAGATGGATGTCGAGTAAAGAGGGATGATGATCGATGTTTTCCTGCTCCTCCCCCAGCCCGAGGGCACGACTGCTTGTCCCACTAAGCCCCAGTCTCTCCCTGCCTTCACACCTGTACCTGAGGCTGGCGGAAGATGCAGCATCAGGTCAAGGTGTACCCAATAGCGCAGGTCCTCCTTGCTCACTTTTCCCATGCCCCCCCCACACACACACACACACACGTTATGGACTTCTGTCTGGAATCAATTTCGCACATAAACTCACTCGCAGGTTAACCGGAAATACTTCACGTAATCTAAATGTTTGCCTTTCCGACGTACATTCATGATATAAAACACGAAACGCATCAGATTCAACAAAAACGAGTGCATAGCATTCCAAGTAATGGTGTAGGCCCCCGAATCTTATCAGAGAACATTAAGCTCCCAGCAGGTGGAGAAGATGCGATTCCTTGTTGAAGGAACGGGGCATGGTATTGGAGGAACAGGATCCAGGTGCGTGTGTTCGCTCAATTGCCTGGCACTATCAAGGTAAGGGATGGCATGTTACAGTGAACTTGACACTTCAAAGCATACACTACCAGAGACAGAGGAGCCAGGGGACCCATTGGGCACGCTAATAAGGCACGACAGACGGGCAGGGTGTACGAGGGGCGATAGCTGAGATAAGGACTTGCACAGACTGATACAACAGATGTTGAATACAGCCGTGTGCACTTTAACAGCTTTGGCTTCAGTGACAGAGAATTTACAGCTCGGTCTTTCGAATGCCAGTGAGGTAGTTAGATGCGGTGAATCAAGCTATAAAAATCAGACAATTGGACGTAATTGTCTAAACCTGTCTTAAACCGCAATCATACAGGAAATAAAATGCTGCAAAGAGCCACAACTTCAGACTTTTTTATCTACCCGACCACGACAACTCTCTCCGACAAATAGTCTCCAACGAATTCACATGGATGTCACATAATAGCAGTCTTCAAAAGTGCACGCTCTTTATGGCCACGTTGAGAGCCCTGGAGAGATTGGAGCAGCAGGGTCGCGTCGCTAGAACGCAGGGTGAGGAATGCAAGGCACGCCTTGAGGACCCAAGGGGAAGCAATGCAGGACTTGAGATGGAGAGGGGAAAGCAAGAAATAAAGAGGAGGCAAGAGATGAAGAGAAGGAGGCAAGAGATGGAGAGAAGAAGGCAAGAGATGGAGAGAAGGAAGCGAGATGGAGAGAAGAAGGCAAGATATGGAGAGAAGGAGGCGAGAGATGGAGAGAAGAAGATTAGAGATTAAGTGAAGACGAGAGACGGAGAGAAGAAGATTAGAGATGAACTAAAGACGAGAAACGGAGAGAAGAAGGTTAGATATGAAGTGAAGGCGAGAGATGGACAGAAAAAGGTTAGATATGGAGAGGGGAAAGCAAGAAAAAAAGAGGAGGCGACAGATGGAGAGAAGAAGGTTAGATATGAAGTGAAGGCGAGATATGGACAGAAAAAGGTTAGATATGGAGAGGGGAAAGCGAGAAATGAAGAGGTGAGTGTCACAGCTCTTTGAACGCTGGAAAAAATTGGTGTCACCAATATGTCAGAACCTAGTCTTTGGGGTCACCAGATGTCACAACCGTCTTGGGTTTGCTTGATGTTACAACCGTTATATTTCTCTCTCAGATTCAGCCAAAGAAAAATAAACAGTTGTTAACAATATAATTATTTAATTATACAAAACATGAATCTTTGTAGTTCAATTAATCTCTGGCGATTTCAATCGCACTACCAAACAGACAAATCTCTGGCGACTTCAATCGCCCTACCAAACAGACAAAATCTCTGGCGACTTCAATCGCCCTACCAAAACAGACAATTCTCTGGCGATTTCAATCGCACTACCAAAACAGACAAATCTCTGGCGACTTCAATCGCCCTACCAAACAGACAAAATCTCTGGCGACTTCAATCGCCCTACCAAAACAGACACGGCCAGACAAGACGAACAACACACACAAAAACCCACAGGGGATAGCGTCTCTCTCTCTCTCTCTCCGGTGTACTCCAAGTTCAGAACAGTATAATAAGAATAAAATGAAACGTTTTCACCTTGGTGGTGAGATCCTGCAGAGGATCTTCAGCTGTATCCTTGCTCGTGTCAACACTCAACGTTTCATTGTCCATCTTGCCAATCCACTCCGTCGTCAGTCTTTCTGCTTCCCCTCCTCCCGATGCAGTCGTCGTTCTCTGATGACCTGGCGGTGCTGCCAACGTCCTTCTCCTCTTCTCCCTCTTCTTCTTCCTAATATTCTTCTTCAATCGTCTTCCTCCTCTTCTTCTTCGTCCTCTTCTTCTTCAATCGTTTTCTTCTTCTTCTCTTCTTCTTTAATCGTCTTCTTCTTCTTCTTCTGCTTCCTCTTCAATCGTCTTCCTCTTCTTCTTGAATCTTCTTCTATTTCTCTTCTTCTTCACGGATACAGAACGTCGGTCTGGGGGCCTGACGGTGCTGCTATCCTTCTTACCCTCCTCTTCAATCTTCTTCTTCTTCACGGATACAGAACGTCGGTCTGGAGGCCTGACGGTGCTGCTATCCCTCCCCGTCCTCTTCTGCAATCTTCTTCTTATTCAACCGTCTTCTTCAATCGTCTTCTTCTTCTCGGATACAGGCGTCGGTATGGTAGCCTGACGGTGCTGCTATCCTTCTTCGTCCTCTTCTTCTGCTTCCTCTTCATCAATCGTCTTCTCCTCTTCTTCTTAGTCAATCATCTTCTTCTTCTTCTTCATCTTTCTTGGCCTCTGGTCCAACGTCCTCGGCTTCCTCGAACCTTTCCAATCTCTCTCCTCTACTCGATCAGTAGTGACGTTTTTTTTCTCAAGCAACCTGCGTTGACGTCATTCCCTCTCCAAAACATGACGTTGTCCCAAACCTTTTAGAATTCATTGCCGAAAGGCGCAAAAATCCAAGTACATAACAAAAATGCAGAATACCACAGATTACACTAGTATTCACGTACAGAATTTCATCCAAATTAAACACCATGGGTTTCTGTACGTGACACCTCCCTTACCCGGGAAAAAAAAACAACAAATGCCAGTTTGCTTTTTTTTTGACAATAGTCTCCTATCTCTCATTTTTGATATAACAGAATGATACGCTTGTACTAAAAGTGTTTTTGGCATTCCGAACCGTAGAAGCAATTCTCTCAG
>JAWQFJ010003107.1:17500-27728 GCA_034096865.1 Theodoxus fluviatilis | reverse complement strand
AAATTGGTGTCACCAAGATGTTCCAGAACCTAGGTCGGGGGCGGTACACCAGACCTAGACACAACCGGTCGTGGGTTGGCTTGGATGGTACAACCGTATTATTGCGCACATCTTCAGATTCAGCCAAAGAAAAATAAACAGTTGTAACCCCCCACCACCACACAATAATTTATTTAGATTATACAAAACGTGAAAATCTTTGTAGTTTCAATTAATCTCTGGCGATTTCAATCTGTCACTACCAAACAGACAAATCTCTGGCGACTTCAATTCGCCCTACGAAACAGACAAAATCGTCTGGTCGACTTCAAATCAGCCCTCCCACAACAGACCAATTTCTCTAGGCGATTCAATCGCACTACCAAAACACGACAAAGTCTCTGGCGACTTCAATCGCCCTACCAAACAAGGCCACCGAAATCTCTGGGCGAACGTCCAATCGCCCCGACCATAAAACAGACCACGGCCAGACAAGACGAACAACACAACCACAAAAACCCACAGGGGATTAGCCGTCTCTCTCTCTCTCTCTCGACGGCGTAATCCAAGTTCAGCAACAGTATACTAAGAATAAAACTGAAACGCTTTCACCTTGGTGGGTGAGATCCTGCAGAGGATCTTCAGCTGATCCTTGCTCGTGTCAACACTCAACGTCACTTGTCCCATCCTTGCCAATCCACTCCGTCGTCAGATCTTTCTGCTTCCCATCCTCCCGTATGCAGACTGCGTCGTATCTCTGGATGACATCTGGGCCGGTCGCTGCCCAATCGATCCTTCTCCCATCCCTTCCCTCCTCTCTTCTTCGTCCTAATTATTTCCTTCTTCAATTCGTCTTCCTCGCTCTGTGCTATCTTCCGTTCCTCTCGCTAGCTTCTTCACATCCGTTTTCATACTTCTTCGCTTCTTCTTTAATCCGTGTCTTCTTCTTCTTCTTCTGCTTTCCTCTTCAATCGTCCTTCCTCGTTCTTCGTCGAATCTTCTCTCCGAGTTCTCTTCTTACTTTCACGGCATACAGAACGTCGGTCTGGGGGCCTGACGGTGCTGCTATCCTTCTTACCCTCCTCTTCATCTTCTTCTTCTTCACGGATACAGAACGTCCGGTCTGGAGGCCTGACGGTGCTGCTATCCCTCCCGTCCTCTCTGCAATCTTCTTCTTATTCAACCGTCTTCTTCAATCGTCTTCTTCTCTCGGATACAGGCGTCGGTATGGTAGCCTGACGGTGCTGCTATCCTTCTTCGTCCTCTTCTTCTGCTTCCTCTTCATCAATCGTCTTCTCCTCTTCTTCTTAGTCAATCATCTTCTTCTTCTTCATCTTTCTTGGCCTCTGGTCCAACGTCCTCGGCTTCCTCGAACCTTTCCAATCTCTCTCCTCTACTCGATCAGTAGTGACGTTTTTTTTCTCAAGCAACCTGCGTTGACGTCATTCCCTCTCCAAAACATGACGTTGTCCCAAACCTTTTAGAATTCATTGCCGAAAGGCGCAAAAATCCAAGTACATAACAAAAATGCAGAATACCACAGATTACACAAGTATTCACGTACAGAATTTCATCCAAATTAAACACCATGGATTTCTGTACGTGACACCTCCCTTACCCGGGGAAAAAAAAACAAATGCCAATTTGTCTTTTTTTTTTGTTTTTTTTAAACTAGTCTCCTATCTCTCATTTTTGATATAACAGAATGATACGCTTGTACTAAAAGTGTTTTTGGCATTCCGAACAGTAGAAGCAATTCTCTCAGTACACAATGACAGTTACCACTCACAAATAATTGCCCCCAAAAATTCACTAATCAACCTTTCAGGACTGAGGATAGAAAACAACCAAGAATATTTATATCTGTCATTATAGGTACACACACCAAATAATGCCAAACTATGAAGCTTCTTTACACAAAGAATTAAGAAACCCACCACAATGCAACGACAGCCCAAAAACTCAATGTTAAAATATGACACGCTCCTGGTTAAAATAGTGCATATCCAAGTATAATCAGCCGACAAGAAATTTGCACTCTGAAACTTCTTTTCTCTCTCTCTCTCCCTCTGCGAAAGTTATTTGTCCGGTTGGCACAGCATCAGAGTCAGCACAAAGAAGTGCTTCTACCACCGTCTTCTTCTTCGTACTTCTTCCACCAACTTCTTCAGGTCATCCTGAGTCTTCTTCAGGCTCCTGTACTCTTTCTCAAGACTTTCCAAGCGCTTCATTGATGTAGCGTCCCTAGCGCCACGAGACTCCTCCTCGTCAGCCTCGTCCCTAAACACGTCGATGTCGTCATCATCATCACCGCCTGTCTTGGCCTCCTTGGCCTTGACAGGGACGGAGTTGCTGGATGCAAAGGCAGCCGGGGTCACGCCTCCCACCCCCAGCTGTGCAACACGCTTCTCCAGCTTCCGTTTCTCTGCCTGCCGCTCGCTCCCGGCATCCTCGGCCTCCTGTCTGGCAGTCTCCAGGCTCTTTAGCTTCTTCTCCCTGGCACCCTGCTGCAACGCCTCCATCTCTGTTTTCACTGTTGCCTGCTCCTCAACGCCGTCTGCTTGCTCCTGCAGGGCTTTGTTGCGTTCCTCCAGCCTCTGGATATCCGTCTCCTTTGTAGCTACCTGATTGTTGAGCGTCATCACAGTCCCCTCATAGTCAGCCATCTCCTGGTCCATCTCGCTGCTCTGCTTGGCCTCCCGTTGAGCAGCATCCAGCGCGGCCTGTCTGGCTGCCAGGTCAGACTCCAGGCGTGCCGTTTGCTGCTTGTGGGACCCACTCTGCTCCTGGATGCGGGCCTCAGCAGCTGCCAGCTTGTATTCCATCTGCTGCCTCTCCTTGGTCAGCTTCTCCAGCATCTTCACCTGGTGCCTCAGCTCCCGCAGCTCACGACGTGCGTCCAAGCGCGCCTTCTCCACCTCACGCAGGTTGGCACGCAGCTCCCCAGCCTCTTTCACCACGCCAGCCTTCTGCTCCTCCAGCACTTCCATCCTCTGCTTGTCGTCTGTGACCAGGCGGTTGACCTCGATGAGGTCACGGCGGATGACATCACGGGTCTCCTCTACCAGCTTCAGCTGTGTCTTTAGCTCTGCCAGCTCCCGCAGGACTGCATCTTGCTGGCGTGCCACGTCCCGGATGTTGGCATTCAGGTTCTTGACCTCCCTCTTGTGGGCCTCTGTGGTCTCCTCGAACTGCTGGCGGAAGTCCTTGAGCTGGGACTGAAGGTTCAGGATGTTGGCATGGTCCTGTTCCTGGCGGGCGGCAGCCTCACGCCTCAGCCTCTCGTAGTCCACGCCGGCCTTGCTCAGGTCAGCCTGCAGGCCCAGGTTCTTTTCAATCAGCATCGACTTCTCCTCGTACTCAATGGCGTGGCGTGCCGTGATGTCCCTCGCCTCAGTCTCCCGCTGTCGGCGATCCTCGGCCTCCATGCGTCTCTGTTGCCGAGCAGCCGCTGGTACCGTCTGACCATCAGGGAACCGTCCCATTCTTATGGCATCAGCGATGGGTATCCGTGGTCCCTGCGGTCTCAGCCTCGGCCCCCGACGAATAAATCGCCCTGTGTCCGGCATACCCCGTTTCGTCTGAGCCCGTGTCAAGACATTTGCAGTCTCACCCCTCTGCCTCCTCAAACTTCCAGCTTTCTGCACCATGTCCATCATCTGTGCTACAGAAGGAATAACACCATCGACATTTCCCAGAATAATGTCAGCAAATGGGTTATCAATGACCACGCACAAAAGCTGCCCTGTGTAGAACGGGGAGTCAACCCAAACAGAAGCCAACGGAAAAACATCCTCTGCACCTTCAAACAGAGTAACCCGTTGTTCTTGACCTGTGAACTGATCTGGTTCCACCAGTGCCCTCTTAACTCCAGCACAAGTAGCACCAGTATCACGAAGAATCTTCGCTGGTTTGCCGTTGACTGAACCCTGAACAACTGGCAAGATAGATCCTGAAGCTGACAAAAGACTCAGCGCTGAAGATCCAAACTGACCCGAGTTTGACTGACCTCTCAACTGACCTTGAGGTGACCACCCAGTGCTCTTTCTGGACCAGCAATCCTTCGCCTTGTGTCCTTTCTGTTTGCAGTTATGACATTCACCTGAGAAAGGGACGTAATGTTTCTTGTCAGGAACATTTTTATTTGATGTTTGTGCCTGTCTTGAGTTTTCCTGCCTCTCTTGCTGACCCGTGGGAAATCCCTTGCCCTCACCATGACCTCTATGAAAACCCCGATTTTGGGAAAACCCTCTCAAGTTGAATGACTCCTTGTGCCTATCTCCTACGCCAACACTACCCAGTACAGTTGTCTCTGGCTTTCTAGCCAAATTTTTGTCTGGATGAGCCATTTTGTACCGATCCGAAGCCTCAACCAGGTCCTTTAGCTTCGCAGTTGATACGTCTAAGCGTTCTCCCAGTGACGTGGCCAGGTCCTTCGAAACACTGTTCAGGAACTGTTCACACAGCATTCTCTCGCAAACAGCATCAAAGGTTTTCTGAGTTTCCGACAGGTCTAACCAACGATCCAGCAAATGCCTCAGCTTGATCTCAAATGCACTGAAGCCTTCCTCACTCACTGGTCTAGCAGCTCGGAACCGTTCTCTAAAACCTTCAGCAGTACATCGAAACTTTACCAGCAGGTTCTTCTTCAAGGTCTCGTAGTCCAGAGCACCCGAAGCAGCCAAACAATGGTATGTAGACAACGCAGACCCCTCTAGCAATGTTGCCACACACGCTGCCCACTGCGACTGAACCCAACCAGCTGCCCTAGCATGATTCTCAAATCTGAAGAGAAACGCATCAATGTCATCTTTTCCCTCCTTGAAGAGTGGTAATTTGGGAAGTGTAGGTTTGTAGCTAGACTTTGCATGCTCCTGATAGTTTGGGTTTGCTTTTAACTTTTCTTGCAGTTCCCATTTTGCATGCTCCAATTTCTTTTCCTCTAAAGCAATTCTTTCTTTCATTTGCTTCCCTTCCATCTCCAATCTTGATTGTCTCTCTTTTGTTTGTTCTCGACGCAGCAACTCTTTCTCAACATGACCAGAAACAAAGTCTGCTAATCTATCGCCCCGCATCTTAATTTTCTCTGCTATCTGTGAGTAAAACTCGAACAGCTGCGCCTCATCCATCTCCTCAGTCTTCATCCTAGAACCCTCCCTGCTATCTTCCTCCGACATGGTAGAGATTATCAACAAGGACAAACCTAGAGATAATGATCAGGACGGGATGGCGGACATTCAAATACACAACTGTCACAACAACACGAACTCACATTGAACAATTCCTCAGCCTTCGAGGCAAAACTTGACCAAACATTTCGCAACCTCAAAACTCCGACATCAAAAGTAAGCATGAAATAGTCGGGGTCACCAGATGTCACAGCTTTTGAACGCTGGAAAAAATTGGTGTCACCAATATGTCAGAACCTAGTCTTTGGGGTCACCAGATGTCACAACCGTCTTGGGTTTGCTTGATGTTACAACCGTTATATTTCTCTCTCAGATTCAGCCAAAGAAAAATAAACAGTTGTTAACAATATAATTATTTAATTATACAAAACATGAATCTTTGTAGTTCAATTAATCTCTGGCGATTTCAATCGCACTACCAAACAGACAAATCTCTGGCGACTTCAATCGCCCTACCAAACAGACAAAATCTCTGGCGACTTCAATCGCCCTACCAAAACAGACAATTCTCTGGCGATTTCAATCGCACTACCAAAACAGACAAAATCTCTGGCGACTTCAATCGCCCTACCAAACAGACAAAATCTCTGGCGACTTCAATCGCCCTACCAAAACAGACACGGCCAGACAAGACGAACAACACACACAAAAACCCACAGGGGATAGCGTCTCTCTCTCTCTCTCTCCGGTGTACTCCAAGTTCAGAACAGTATAATAAGAATAAAATGAAACGTTTTCACCTTGGTGGTGAGATCCTGCAGAGGATCTTCAGCTGTATCCTTGCTCGTGTCAACACTCAACGTTTCATTGTCCATCTTGCCAATCCACTCCGTCGTCAGTCTTTCTGCTTCCCCTCCTCCCGATGCAGTCGTCGTTCTCTGATGACCTGGCGGTGCTGCCAACGTCCTTCTCCTCTTCTCCCTCTTCTTCTTCCTAATATTCTTCTTCAATCGTCTTCCTCCTCTTCTTCTTCGTCCTCTTCTTCTTCAATCGTTTTCTTCTTCTTCTCTTCTTCTTTAATCGTCTTCTTCTTCTTCTTCTGCTTCCTCTTCAATCGTCTTCCTCTTCTTCTTGAATCTTCTTCTATTTCTCTTCTTCTTCACGGATACAGAACGTCGGTCTGGGGGCCTGACGGTGCTGCTATCCTTCTTCCCCTCCTCTTCAATCTTCTTCTTCTTCACGGATACAGAACGTCGGTCTGGGGGCCTGACGGTGCTGCTATCCCTCCCCGTCCTCTTCTGCAATCTTCTTCTTATTCAACCGTCTTCTTCAATCGTCTTCTTCTTCTCGGATACAGGCGTCGGTATGGTAGCCTGACGGTGCTGCTATCCTTCTTCGTCCTCTTCTTCTGCTTCCTCTTCATCAATCGTCTTCTCCTCTTCTTCTTAGTCAATCATCTTCTTCTTCTTCTTCATCTTTCTTGGCCTCTGGTCCAACGTCCTCGGCTTCCTCGAACCTTTCAATCTCTCCCCTCTACTCGATCAGTAGTGACGTTTTTTTTCTAAAGCAACCTGCGTTGACGTCATTCCCTCTCCAAAACATGACGTTGTCCCAAACCTTTTAGAATTCATTGCCGAAAGGCGCAAAAATCCAAGTACATAACAAAAATGCAGAATACCACAGATTACACTAGTATTCACGTACAGAATTTCATCCAAATTAAACACCATGGGTTTCTGTACGTGACAGTGAGTGATGGAGAGAAGGCTACAGAGATGGAGAAAAGAATGCGAGATATGGAGAGAAGACGAGAGAGATGGAAAAAAGGCGAGAGAGATGGAGAGAAGGCGAGACAGATGGGAAAAAAGCGAGAGAGATGGAGAGAAGGCGAGAGAGATGGAAAAAAGGCGAGAGAGATGGAGAGAAGGCGAGAGAGATGGAAAAAAGGCGAGAGAGATGGAGAGAAGGCGAGAGAGATGAAGAGAAGGATGCGAGAAATGAAGGAAAGGAAGCAAAAAATGGAGGGAAGGTAGCAAGACAAGGAGGGAGGAGGGTGTACTGCAGGAGCGGGTGGGGAGTGAGGGCATCTCCATCAGAGCAGGGCAGGGGGCAGGCAGGCGGGGGCCCGGTGCCATGGCGGGTCCTCAGCGTGGTGGCTACAGGACGTGGAGTCGATTAACTTGGCACCCCAGGGAGTCGCCACTCCCTACCCTCTTGACCCCAGGGGCCCTCAGTGCTGCCAGGGACAGGAGGTCTGATTGACACAACCAGAAAGGAGGAGGGAGGGAGAGAGAGAGAGAGAGAGAGAGAGAGAGAGAGAGAGAGAGAGAGAGAGAGAGAGAGAGAGAGAGAGAGAGAGAGAGAGAGAGAGAGAGAGAATCGTCTGCTCATATAAACCTCTAGCATAAAGTAGCTGCTTCGAAATAAGAGCGTGTCGTTACAAATGAAATCTATGCTTTCATCAGGGAGTTTAGGTCCTGCACACAGTTCGTGCATGCATTTTCACGTTTCTTTTCCAATGGACGAGCTCTACGGCTGACAAGGTCCACTGTTGGTTTTGATAAATCTTCTTTTCTCGCACAAATCCTGCTCCCGAACCACGGTCAGGGGTCATTCGACGCCAAATCCCTCTCCACGTAGTAAGCCAGTGTAAACGGTTGTCTATTTGCCAAGGCTTTATTGTCCGAGTCACAATTCGCAGCGAAAGCGAGCAAAATAGATAGTGGCGACTCCCTAGGGAAATAGATAGTGGGCTTTCGTACAGGGACTGTGCCCGGCATTTCTCTCCCACCACCCCCACTCCGTGGGAAACACACACACGGGACGCCCGGGTCAAGCTCTGTGGCCAGTGCAATCGCCTTTGCTCGAAAAAGACTTCCAGCGCACCGAAACTCGGTCATAGGCTTTTAATTGACATCAGTGCTGCGATCATTGACCGCTGGCTTGAGCAGCGTGTACTTGTCGTTTCACTTTGACGAGTAAAACCAATGAAATGATGCGTGTACGATCGAAAAGTGTTGTCTGGCGACAACAAGTAGGTGTTGATGCATTTCTGAATATCACACACACACACACACACACACGCACGCACGTACGCACTCACGCACGCACGCATGCACACACACACACACACACACACACACACTCATGGTGGGTTATCACTCGGCTTTCATATGCAAGCAATGCGAGAATAATCATTGTAGTATCAAGTATATGTACAAAGACCACGGGCCATAATAAGGTAGCCTTCAATGGATCATGGTGCAGCGGCTATAACGGAGCATATTACTGGGCCATCACGAACACATGTACAGAGGCTATCTCGAAGCATACAGCACGGGCTATGACAACATAGCTAGGGGGAGGCTCGTCAGCCCTCTGTTGACACAGCAAAGACACCATCGACTCTACCGCAGGCGCGTAACCCCAGGCTATTGGGACAACGCGGCGTGGGATGCGAGGTGTGGGATGAGAGTGGAACTGTCAGTACACACATGAAGGTGTTGAAGTCCGTGTACGGGTGGGAGGATCGCTGTGTGGGTGTCGAGTTCTCTAGGGAGGCGTGGATGCAGCGCTGTCTGCTGTGCATAGAGCAAGCACTCAGCTAGAATGAAAGTTATCGCTCAAAATAATCTCGAGGCCATAAATCGACAGTTATCAGAATGCACGGACAGGCCTGCAATATAATTCTTTAAAAGCCTGACAATAGGAGTGCACATGACTCTGCAATCAAACCAATAACGCATATTTAAAATGTACTTCAACTAGCAAAATAAACGGCCTACGTCACGTTCGGAGAGCGATTTTTCAAGCAAGACACATCTTTACGACATTCTTCACAAAACATCTGCCATCGTAACGTTCCGTAATCGAAAGACATCGATTTCCCGGGACAAACATCATCAAAGCCACAGAAACATCACGTGAAAAAAGTGCTTATAGAATAGTCAACACGGTGCACTGCAACATGCGTCAAGTTGTCCACTATCTGTCAGTCGAACTTCAATGAACACATCGACGAACATCGATCATCCATCAAGGAAAATCGACGCCTCAACTCATCCGCGAGGGGCATGCATTGGCCGTGCCCTGCAGACACGCGCCACGCTCCGCCTTGCGTGAAGTGCGGGAAAGGGCGGAAGGACAGCGGCTGCACGTGCACGTGTCATTATCGATCACGTGGGGTCATGGAGGGCGCAACAGCCGGCCAGGGTGCAGGTCGGGGAGCCATCAATCAGGGGCAGGGACGCAGCCCGACAGCCACGCCGTGCGGCCCGCTGTACCGCCACCAGTGTCCTGCCTGCCGTAATGAATGGGCGATTTCCGGTGCCTCGGTCTTGGGGTCATGGTGAAGATAACCCCCAGAAATTTCCTCCTTCACCCCTGGAAGGTCGCTCTCGTTCCCCCAATGCGTAGGCCTCTCTCCAAACCACAACCCCATGCATGTTCAAATGAAAAGAGGTTATTGTTATTGTACAGACCTATTCGACTCGAATCCACACCAAACATCCACTCATAGGGGTCGTGTCTCCTGAGGATCCAGTTACCAAGAAAGGTTCAACTATATATAGCAGTTATCAAATCAATGACAGACGACGTTTGTTGCAAACCAGACACGAGGCAGGACTCCTGGAGTGTGAAGATAAGCAGTCTCTGAAACATAATGCCTCTAGCAAGCAGAGAACAAAAGGCAAAAACCAACTATGCCCGCATAGTCAGTCGACCGTGCCTTCGACCATCTCTTGCTCCATGCATAAGTGAAGACCACAATGATGACAAACAACGCTTCCACGCAACACAGGGCACGCAATCCAAAGAAGACGGCGGGCGCATCTCGTCAGATCAATACTGGATTGAATTGGCTGGCCTGGCACGAGGATCAGCAAGATTCCTGCACAGTCAGCAGGACGCGGCACAGGGTCTTTCTTGGGGACGGAAGGCTGGAGTGACATCAATACAGCACACCTGGACTCTGGGCTTCGGCAAGCTGATAAGACTTCACAGGTGTGTGGGTCGTTCATAAGCAAATGGGGGTCTGCCGAGGAAAAGCCCAGGTTTGTGGGACTGTGACAACTGCCTTATCTGATAAATTGTCAAGCGATGTTGCGGGCTGGAAGGTC